>CAIGRO010204342.1:0-16222 GCA_903798355.1 Fraxinus baroniana
ATAAATTATGATTATTTGGTAAAAATAATATATATGTAATAGAAAATTATACATTGACAAAAATACACACAAATGACAAAACTATTGAATTTTACATATTTTGATGAGTTTTTTTTAAAAAAAAATCATTATTTTTATATATTTTTTCACCGATTCGATTTTGTTTTAAATCGCAATTAAATTTCTCAAACTTAAACCAAATCGTTTTTGACGGGTTTGGTTTAGTTCAAAATCATTTCGTTGACAGGTCCACGTGACACCAAATCAACGGTTTCTAAAATGCAGTTTCAGTTCGATTTGATGGTTTTTGCTTATAGCCCTAGCTACTACATTTTCTTAATCAGCTATGGATCTGACATATGGGCGATGCCCTAAGATGGTCCAATGGATTTCTAGTTTTGATTTGATTTGGGTTGGGTTGGGTTGGAGTGGGGTGGGGTGGGGTGGGGGTGGGGGTGGGGGTGGGGGTGGGGGTGGGAAATGAAGATTTAGGTGGGCAGGTTTCCTTTTTATTTAGTCAAATTGGTCTAAAGAGTTCAAATTTTTATTTTTCTGATCAATTAGACGAAAATCATTCATTTGTCCTTATGCTGCAATTAAAATAAAGGTTTAATACTAAGGGGCATATATAAAAGATTTGAATAAAATCTGTAAAAAAATAAAAGATTTAGGATTGCAGCTACAACTATTCCTTTAATACCATGTTATTTGATTTGTTTAAAAATAAGTTAAAATTGGTTAAAAAATCAAGTATAATTAAGTTAATTGTCCCAATAATATTCCCATTACTCAGTAAAGTTTAAAATGCCGAGTTTTGATTATTAAATTTATCCAAACATTGGATGTTACTCATTGGTGTAACATTCGTTTCAAACTTTTAACGGAATTGATGACGTGGCTGACGGAATGTACAGAGGCGCCTTATCACAACGTTGCCAAATTGCTACGTAAAAAACGTTTCTTATTGCTCACTAAATTTTGAAAAATGTCTTTGATGGCTCACTGAACTTTGAGATAATATAATTTTTGCCACTAAGTTACTTCAACCTATTATTTGCTAAAAATGTGTACCACAAGCGCACAACCCGCGTTTAAGTATAGAGTGGGCAAACGAGTCCGGGTTATCGATTCTATGAGGAATGATTACCCAATAGAGTGTACCACAAGCTCACAACCCGCGTTTAAGTATAGAGTGGGCAACCGAGTCCGGGTTATCGATTCTATGATGAATGATTACCCAATAGTTAAATTTAATTTTAACAATGAAACACACAATAAATTTAAAATTTTCAAATGATGAAAATAGTTTAAAATTCTCCAAAAATAATGAAAATATCAAATAATTTTCGTTGAATTTTAAACTATTTTCACCATATGAAAAATTCAAATTTATTTTGGTTTCCTTTCTGAAAATTAAATTTAGTTATTGTGTAATTGAGTAATCATTCATCGTGAGATCGACAACCCCGTACTCATTTGTCCATTTATTACTTGTACACAACATTGCGCTTGCAGTACACATTTTTTAGCGAACAATAAGCCACGTCGTTTTTATAAGTTTAATGATCAAAATTCGACCACCTTAATGTTCAACGAGCAATCGAAGACATTCGTTCTTATAAGTTTAATTGTGACGTTTGCTTACTCGACAATTTGGTAACGGTGTGATGGGGTTCCAACATTTTGTCAGTTACGTCATCATATAATTAGCCTATTAGGTACCGATTAAAATCCAATTAAAATTGAAAATATAGCCGTGATTGTGTCTCACTCGTCTAATAAAAATAAACAATAATAATTAATTTTTCAATTTTAATTCGATTTTAATCTTTACCAAACGACCTCTCTTGTTAAAACTGGACATCTTAAATTTCGGTGAACAAATGCTCAGCCTCACACGTATAAGTTGAGTGATTATTGGACAATTAACTCAGTATAATTTTTCGTTTTAAAGAAAAATAATAATAAACTTGAGATGTTATCATGTTACTGTCTCGTGTATGCCGGAAGAAATTGAAAATGGAACACAATTTCCATCAGCTTCAGGGCTAAGATCTTCAATTGAAATACAAATTCAAAGAAATAATGAAAATGGAAAATCAGAGAAAAATGTGCTTCGGGTGCCTTCAACGCCGAATTGAGGCTGATTTCAATGGCAAACTAACCTTCCTTTATGGCCTATCCAATTCCCCTCTCCCTTTCGGCTCATCCGCCGTCGTTCAGGTACTCTTCAGCCATCTATAAATACGATTAACATGAATTTATGTATTTGATTACTTATTGATTTTTATTTTTATGTAGATGTCCAGTTCCGGTGGAGAGGCTTCACCACGATTCACATTGAACTATATGCCTTATTGCAAAGATGATTGCTTGGCTAAATACATGTAGAATCTCTTACTATATTTCGTGCAAATTTTGTTGTTCAGTTGGCTTTATTGGAAGTTAAAAGTAATTATAGTATGATTTGTGCGGATTGAATTTGTTTTCTTTAAACTTGAAAAAAAAAAATTTGGGGCGGAAAGTTGAGATTTGTTTTGGATTTTATTATTATGTAGGTGATAAATGCTATAGACTTGGTGAGTGTCAAGATTCAACTAAATGCTCATTAGGATGGCTATTAAATCCATAAGAAAAAAAGTACGAATAGCTTTACTCTTAGGTTTTTTCTTAACATATATACTTCTAGTTTTCGACTCACATATGCTTAGAATGGAAGAAACTGTTGTTAGAAATTGTATACCATAATATACAAAAATTAGATGGAAACTTGGAAATAAAACAAGTAATTTGAAAGCATGTTTGACAGATACTTGTTTAAGCAACTTTCTCGAGGATGGTAGTTTTCTATCAATTAGTGCAAAATGCTACTTAGAAAATTCTATTTTTGGATAAGATATCTGATAATGTAAGAAAAAATTTGGACACTCCCTAAATGTTTTTCAACCAAATTCTAGACTTTTGGATGTACTTCTAGATGTTCAACCTAGTGCCTCAAACCTTTGTTTATAATTTGTGGCGGTATAGGTTCTCTGGAATCAGGTCAGGTGTGTGAGAAGACTAAGGTTCTACAAGAGCTTGACTAGAAGAAATTGAGAAGAAATTCCATAAAGAACTGGGATTTCTTGAAAATAGCAGTGAATTGGCTTCCCTCCTGGCATATAGTTCTCCCTTTTTGCCAAGATTTGACTGGTTATAAATGATTTAGCAGGAATAGATAGGTCAATTCCTTTCTCCTCATTTACTCATCTACTGGCACACAGTTAATATCTTTAAGTTCAACCATTTCTTCAAAGTGGTTTAAGAACCATTTTTGAAAGAGTTACAGCTCTTCAAGTTTGCATCAGAAAGGCTCAGTTTTGAGACATTGTAACTAAGTTTTTCAACAATCAGTGTCCAGAATTACTTCAGAGTATGAAGTCAGCTTCATATTTCTGAGTTCTGAAACAATTTACAACTTCAGATGGATGAACTTTTTTCTTGTTCTTTATTTCTTTACAAAGAAAATTACTTTCTTGTTTCTTTACAAAAAATACGAGTAATGGAACTCTTTGTTGGTGCTTTCGAAAAGAAGAACTTTAAGAGTTTGAAGGAAGAGGTATGCTTTACCTATTATGGATTTAAAATCAAATATCAAGGATTCCAACCATTCCATTTGGAATACTACAAAAATTCAAACATTCCCTTCTCAACCTAAATGATGTGCAGGGAATTCCTATACAACTCACTTTATAGGTAATGCTCTCTATACAGTAGAAATAATGGGGTAACGAGATAAAGTTTTTCGTCGCAGTAGAAGCGGCAGCTAAAGATGATGTAAAATTTCCTGACGTCAAATCATAAGCAATGTCCTGAGTATTTCAAAATGAATCATCTTCACTTTTGCCGAATTAGTAATTCTGACAGAATTGGAATTTGCTTTCTTCTCTTCAGTGATGAGCGTTGTTCAAAAGAAACTGGAGGTGGTATTGGCTGTACAAGAGATCAAAGGTTGTTGCAGGAATTAAAGCAAGACCATGCAGAGGTCAGTGTTGGAATTTCCGGTGAAAAATCTACTTCATTAGATTCTGAATATCAGTATATCTCTAATGATGGCAGAAATATATTCCTTTTTGGGCCAGGATGTGAAATTTCAACTTGTAGATTCTCCAGTTATTTTAATTGCTCAAGGACAATTACTTCATTGACTCCAACTGCTCAGATTGGTAATGCTTCCTATGAATTCTTTGAAGAGTTTGCTTCAGGTTTTGTATCTGGCTCAGTTGAAGATCACATTTTGCATTCACTTAGTCTCCTAATAGAAGGAAAGGCTGCCGGACGAGATGGCGTAAACTTTCTTAGTTTGGTTGGGTTACCATCATTTGAGGAGAACGGTTTTCCTGGATGCATAAGACACCCAAACATTATTCCTATTTTAGGAATGCTAAAGTTACGTAGTCAAATTATTTTAGCACTTCCAAAGACTCCATATACCCTGGAAAACATTGTACACTATAGCCCTGGTGCTGTAAAGTCTGACTGGCATGTGAAACTTTTAATCTACCAGATACTTTCTGCTCTGGCTTACATGCATGGATTGGGGGTTGCTCATGGTAATTTATGCCCATCCAACTTATTGTTGACTGAATGTTCTTGGTGTTGGCTACAATTTGGTGAGAAACAGCTGCTAAACTCCAAGGTGAATCCAACAAGTGAAGAATACTATTATCCTTCCAATGGTGGTGTTTGTTTTGAAGGATGCTCTTCTTATGGACTTTTTGCTGATTTAAAGCTCTCTGAAACTAAGGATTGGCATTCTAGTTTCGATAGCTGGTGGAAAGGAGAGTTGAGTAATTTTGAATATCTGCTCATTTTGAACAGATTAGCAGGGAGAAGGTGGGGTGACCACACATTTTATACTGTCATGCCCTGGGTTGTAGATTTTAGTGTGAAACCTGATGAAAATAGTGATGCTGGGTGGAGAGATCTAAGCAAGAGCAAGTGGCGCTTGGCAAAAGGTGATGAACAGTTGGACTTTACTTACTCAACATCTGAAATTCCTCATCATGTGTCAGATGAATGCCTCTCAGAACTAGCTGTTTGCAGTTATAAAGCTAGAAGATTGCCTTTGAGTGTATTGCGAATAGCTGTTCGTTCAGTTTATGAACCAAATGAGTATCCTTCTAACATGCAAAGATTATATCAATGGACCCCTGATGAGTGCATTCCTGAATTTTACTGTGATCCACGCATATTTTATTCACTGCATTCTGGCATGCCTGATTTGGCTGTACCTTCATGGGCGGGCACTCCAGAAGAGTTCGTTAAGTTGCACAGAGATGCTCTAGAAAGCAACCGTGTTTCACGCCTAATACATCATTGGATTGATGTTACCTTTGGCTATAAAATGTCAGGTCAGGCTGCTATTGCTGCCAAGAATGTAATGTTGCCCACATCACCTTCCACAATGCATAGGTCAACAGGACGCCGTCAACTCTTTACTCGACCTCACCCTCCACGTAGAACTATTACCAGGGGAACTCGTGAGCAGAACAATTGTTTAGCTAAATTGAACAATCTTGTGGGTGTGCAAGCTCTGCCTATTGAAACCAATTTACATGAATTGGAAGAAGCAGCATCATTTTGTGAGAATTCATGGCATTTGAGTCCTCTCCACAATGTTTATTCAAATGAGTGTTTGAAAGGTGTCTCCTCAATGGAAGATCATTTTAGGGACAGTTCTGTGAAGATTGAATCTAGAGAGCCTAATCAAAGAATTCATGGACGGAGCTCAACTATTGATGTAAATTTTCTTCTTGAAAATATTGAGTTGGATGATCACAATTCTATGGGATATCAAGAACTATATCTCTGGAGGCAAACAGCTTCCTGCTCAAAGATTTCTTCCAAACACATTGCAGATGATATATTTGCTGTTGGGTGTATTTTAGCTGAACTTCAGTTGAGGAAGCCGCTTTTTGATCCAAACTCATTACATTTGTACTTGGAAAGTGGTCTCTTACCAAGATCCATGCAAGAACTCCCCCATCATACACAAATCTTTGTTGAAGCCTGCATTCAGAAGGAATGGAATAGGTAAAGTTAACTATTCCCCTTCCCCTCTTAAAAGTTTTATGTCAACGTGTTCAAGTGTTTTCAATTTTCTTATTTATAAGAATTACTGAAGTTGCAGTTGCAGTAGCAGTTCAGTTTTAGCTTAGTCTTTCTTTTTTCTTTCATGATCAGGAGGCCTTCTGCTCAGTGCCTTTTGGAATCTCCATACTTCCCACAATCAGTCAAGTCATCATACTTGTTTTTGGCCCCATTTCACCTTCTGGCAAAAGATGAATCCCGCCTTCGTTATGCTGCAACTTTTGCAAAACAAGGAGCTTTCAAAGCAATGGGCACATTTGGTACTGAAATGTGTGCTCCTTATTGCTTACCGCTTGTACTGACTCCCATCTCAGATACCGAAGCTGAATGGGCTTATATATTGCTTACTGAATTCCTAAAGTGTCTAAATATGGAAGCAGTGAAGAAACTTATTGTACCATCTATTCAGAAAATTCTACAGGCTAGTTCTTAACTTCAATTTCAATCTTTTATCTTCCATTCATTCCAATTTTCTTTGTTTCCCTGCTTCTCATCATGTACAAAAGATTTTGTTTCAGGCTGCAGGCTGTTCACGTTTGAAGGTTTCTCTTCTTCAAGGCTCGTTTATGCAGGAGATATGGAACCGCATAGGTAAACAAGCATATCTGGAGACAATACATCCGCTTATAATATCAAACCTATGTGTTGCTCATAAGAGTTCAGCTGCTGCCGCTGCTGTCCTACTGATTGGATCAAGTGAAGAACTTGGTGTACCAATTACAGTTTATCAGGTTTAAATGTATCTCATGTTTTTTATTATGTTATTGGAAAGACAAATACTTCCATATCTCGATTCTAGGAATATGCTTCTTAGCTAACATTTATTCCCTAACGTATTTTAATCTTCCAGACAATTTTGCCTCTGATACTCTATTTTGGGAAAGGAATATGCAACGATGGTGTTGATGTGGTGATTAGAATTGGTATGTTCTGTGTATAGAGTGACTGGTATTGACCTAATAATGTTTTACTTCCACTTCTAACTTGATTCAATATACTTTTTAGGTGGTCTTTTTGGAGAAAACTTCATCGTGAAACATATTCTTCCGCTATTACGAAACTTCATTCTTTCTTGCATCTATAATTCACATGCGAATAAGCCTGAACCTATGCAGAGCTGGGGTTCTTTGGCGTTAATAGATTGTCTGGCAACATTAGATGGCCTTGTTCCAGTGTTGCCGAAGGACATGATTGTCAAGGAGCTGATTGAAGTATAACATTAGACATCTATTTTAGATTGTGTAGTTTCCCATTGATTGAATAACTAATATAACATTGAATTGCTAACATACTTGTGCAGGAAGGAAATTGCCTATATGTCAAGATTCTCATGAACAAGGATGCAGAAAATCGGGTGCTTCAGGTACTCATAATTTTTTGGGTTCTCAACTCAATGTGATCATACTCTAGCAAAATTTAAAGATTTCTTTGAGCGATTCTTTCTTTATCATTTCTTGATTCTCCTACGTCATGACAAATCATATTTTTCTTTTATGTCTGTCCTTGGACGTAAAAAGACCATCTATGATTGCATGCAGAAATGAAATTATTTATGGAAGACGTGGCTATAAGACAAGAAATTTGTAGACTTGCAAATTGCAAGGAGTTTACCAGCCACTAGTCAGCATCCCCTCCCTCCCATGCACACACTCCGGAAAGAAGAAGGATTTTGGTTATATTCCTATTTTATATGTAAATGCAGAGAAAACGACGATCATAAACTTGAGAGTAGCTTGAAATTCAGGCTTTCTCTTGTACATCCTTTCATACATATACATGGGCTTCTACTAGTAGAAATGTGTTTGCTAATTCCTAGTCAGGTTCATATGCGGTATTAGATTTGATAATAATGATGATTATGTTCTGCAATTAAAGGATATTTAGAAAAAGTGAAAACCATAAAATAAGAATCGAGAGCTTAATGTGAAATAACTAGGGGATAGTTTCGTTAATAAATTGTGATAAAAAGGTTAGTTATGAGATACAAATTGGTGAAAGACAGTTTAAATTGACACGTCTTATAAGTTGACATTGTTGAGTTATGAGCTACACTTGGAATTTATTGCTTTGCACCAGTATTATATATACGGAACTAGCAATGTCTTATTAGCGAATTCTTGATGAGCATAGCTTATATGTGCCCTCTAAGAGTTAGGTGACTGGCTTGTCAACATTTCAGCATCTCTCAAGTCTCAGGCAATGCATTGGGATTCCACTTTGCATTTTACAAGCAGTGTGTACAGTGTGAACTCCTAATTCATGAGATGTTTACATCTTCTGTTGAATTATTATGCCCTTGTTTGGTCCCCATTATTTCCAAAATACATTTGTCTCTCTTATTTTCAACCACACATTCTTCAATAAAATAATATTACACTCAAATAAAACTTTTTCTTATTTTTTAACCACACATTCTCCGTCAAAATACTATTCCAAAATGCATTTTGAGTAAAAAATGGGGCTCAAACAGGCTCTATTTATGCAAAACAACAGTCCTAGAATATGTTTTATCCTCTATTTATGTCATTTCGTTTTCGTGGCCTGATCATATGCTTTTGTTTCTCTTCTGGACGTTTTAATACAGTCAAACAACTTACAGAAAGTTCATTAATGCTGAATTACTTTATTTGCCAGGGTGCTGCTAAGAGTCTTATCAGGGTTTGTCTGCAGATTGGGCCAGATCTAACAGCATTGCATGTCCTTCCAAAACTCAAGGAATTATTTGATGAGCTTGCTTTTTCACAGGGAAAAGATAACCATTCTATTCAGTTCAGAGGAAGCCTAAAGGGACCTAAAATGAAAGTGGACGAGGAAGAATGTATTGAAAGCCGCATGGACCTTGTGTGAGTCTCTGTCTTGCTCAACGTGATGTTCTATATGGAATTATATTAAATATTTTGATATATATTAAATTTTAGGATTGACCAGGTAAAACCTACTTGAGTAGGACCTTTCTCAGGATTTAATCACATAAGAAATTACGTGCTCATATAAATTCGGAAATATTTGCAGGTTACTTCTGTATCCAACATTTGCTTCTCTACTTGGAATAGAGAAACTTCGCCAGTGTTGTGCCACATGGTTACTTCTTGAGAAATTCCTTTTAAGGAATCACAATTGGAAGGTGTAAATGCTTATTTTATGCTTTCAAGAATTATTTTCTTTCGTCATATGAATTCTTATATGCACAGTAGCATTTTAATTGCAGTAGCACTCTTACAATTTTTGGACTAAAGTGGAGTGCCTGTCAAATTGTATGAAAATAATGAAGAGGAAAAAGTAAGAATTGAATCTAGAATTTCTGAGAATCACTATTAAAGTTTACTTAAGAACTATAAAATGCTGGAAAAAATTGCTTATGTGTTTTATGAATTGATGGATTTTTCGTAAGTGACAGCGAATGGAATGACCTGTAGAGTCTCGACATTTAATCATTTGGGATCAAGATTCCAAATAAGTCTCAAATAAAAAACAACAAATTATGCATGAAAACTTTATTTGCGAAGTATGTGATACCTCAAATAAAAGAAAAACATGAATCTCAAAGTATAGATATCTCTTATTTCGAACTTGATAAGAAATAATTTAATTATTGACCCTAAAAATAATGGTGTATGCTGTAACATTACTACTTTTGAACTCCATTTTTCCCTTTTTAACTCTATACATGTGCACGTCTTCTGAACCTGTTGTGGTTCAGTGGGAGCATGCAGGGGAGCCATCTCAAAGTAGTTCGGAGAATGTAAATGGTAGAAGACCCTCTTTCAACAATGGCCTATCTACCATCAACACACCTGCTAAACTCTTGCTCAATGGGGTTGGATGGTCAACATCACAATCAAAAGGAAAAAGAGGCGCCAAAAACATCCTACCGAATAAACATTTGTCTGCACACCATCAAAATCTGTCTGCAAATCATCAAAATCTAACTGAGAGCAGTATCACAAGCTCAAATTCAGGAATTCAGGAACCTTGGTATTGGTTCCCTAGTCCAGCAGCTAGTTGGAATGAACTCGACTTCACTGGCCGTGCTGGTGGCCCAAAGGATGAACTTCCATGGAAGATAAGAGCATCTATCATACAATCTATACGTGCTCATCATGGAGCTCTGAGATCTTTTGCTGTTTGCCAAGACGAGTGTACAGTTTTCACTGCAGGAATTGGACCAGGATTTAAAGGAACCATTCAGAAGTGGGAGCTGTCAAGAGTTAACTGTGTCTCTGGCTATAATGGCCATGAAGAGGTTTGCTTCTGTTTTCCATGGTTGAATCAGATTTTCTGACTAATAATTGACCTTTTTGAATTTCAAGACTCTGAATAAGTAATTTTTTGCATAGTGAGAACAGCAGTGGAGGATAACTTTATTTGTTCTCTATCATAATCGTCGCGGTTTTTCCTTTTCTTTAAACGCATATGGAGAAAACATGTAAAACTGAATTGTATAATGTATAGTGTGAAGTAAGATAGCACAAAATCTAATGACCCGTGAATTCCACTCAACCATTAAAAGCATCTCTCGTAGGAGAGATGGGATGGAAACTAAATGGTGGAAAGGAAAATTCTTATTTGGAATGTCATGTTTGTACAGAAGATGCAACATTAGCTTGCATTTCAAATTTTACATTTGAAATTTAGAATTCATCGAGTGCCTTATTGTCATATTTTTCTGCATGATTTTCTGCATTTTTTTAATTTTATTTAAATTTTGCTTATTATTGTGCAATTTACACACTCAGCCATTTGATATTTGTATCACATAAGTTACACTTTGCCCCCCTCAACAGGTTACATATCCTTCTCAACTTGTGAAATCTTCAATGATCCCCGAGATTGAGGGCAAAGTCTAGGTTTTTGGATGGATAAAACACTATATAATGTCAACGGACAGCTTGGCTGTCCAATTGGCTGTCCACACGCCTTTCCTATTTTAGCCCACAATTGTTTCCCTCTTATTTCTCCATTTATTATCTTGTACAATTAGCATACATATTATAGGGCTAGAATTAGGCATGAATTGATTTACTTTCAAAGTATAACATTCTTGTAAAGTCTATATATAAAATACAGAACTCAAAGGCCAAGGCATTCGGCCATTCATACAGCATTTTGACTTATCTTTGACATGGTATCAGAGCCTCCTTTGATTCCACAATTATCTTAGTCAATTTCTTGGGTTTTTCCGGTCCGATCCAGAATTAATTTGACAATTTTTTTCGGAATCTGTCTTCTTGGTTCTTCGTTTTGGGTCTTCTTCTGGAGATAAGAAGCAAATCGGGTCGGGTTGATTTTTTTTTCCGGCAGCTTTGCTCCTCGGTTTGGTCGGCGGTATACGGCGAGGCAGTCGGCACCTTCTGTTTCGGCACAGCTCAGCAGTCAACAATTTCTAACGTGAATCAGTTCCAGTTTCGGCGGTCTCTGTGTTACTCTTGGGCGTCTTCTACGTGATTCTGCTCTGGGTAATCATCTCACCCTTGTTCTCGGCATCCTGTGTTCTTGGCAGTTCTATATTTCTGTTTTCTCTTCGCCAAATTTCGGGTATAAGTGTGTTTTGTACTTTGGCATCTTCTCAGTTCATTTTTGGACGTTTTGTTTGCGGGCTTGAGTGGGTTTCCATTAAACATTCTGTTTCCTTGGCTTCTTTGACTTTTCAACAAGAGGTTCTTTCGGTTTCCTCCATTTTTTTGGTTATTTTTTGCTGTCTCGGGTTCTATTTATTTCCAATGGATTCTGCACCAGTGTATCGGTTTCCTCCTTTTTTTTTGGTTATTTTTGCTGTCTCGGGTTCTATTTGTTTCCAATGGATTCTGCACCAGTGTGTGTCAAGTTTACGGGCAAAAATTACTCCACCTGGGCTTTTCAGTTTGAACTTTTTCTAAAAGGAAAAGACCTTTGGGGCCATATTGATGGCACGGATGTTGCACCAACACCCAATACTGACAAATCCAAGGATGTTGTGTCTTCTCCTTCTTGGGCTGTACTTGATGCTCGAATTATGTCTTGGCTTCTTGGTTCGGTGGAGCCACATATTGTCACCAACTTGCGGGCTCAGCGCTCTGCTCAATCCATGTGGGATTATTTGAAGACGGTTTATCATCAAGATAATGATGCTCGTCGTTTTCAGTTGGAACATGCGATTGCCATGTTTCAACATGGTAGTCTTTCTATCCAAGACTACTACTCGGCATTTTTGACTCTTTGGCATGAATATACTGATATAGTTACAGCAAATGTTCCTGTTGCTGCTCTTTCGACTATTCAGAAACTTCACAAGACTAGCCAGCGTGATCAGTTTCTTATGAAACTACGCCCGGAATATGAATCGGTTCGCTCCTCTCTATTGAACAGATCTCCTGTTCCATCTCTTGATATTTGTTTTGGGGAGCTACTTCGCGAAGAACAACGTCTTAGTACTCAAGCTATTTTGGAACAATCTCATGACAGTTCTGGGACGACAACTATGGCTTATGCTGCTAGAAGACATGGATCACCTGTGACTTCTAAAAATCTGCAATGTTTTTGCTGCAAAGAATATGGGCATATTGCTGCCAATTGTCCTAAAAAATATTGTTCTTATTGCCAGAAAAAGGGTCATATTATCAAAGATTGTCGTATCCGCCCTCAGAATCGCCAGGCCCGAGCATTTCAGACTTCTGTCACTGTTCCTCCAGCAGCGACTTCTGTAGTCCATGGCTCTTCCTCAAGTGCTTCCTCTGATATTGCAGCTTCTGCAGCAACTTACTGCACCCCTGAAATGGTGCAACAGATGCTAATCTCTGCATTATCTGCGATGGGATTTCAAGGTAAAAATTCTCCTAAGCTCTGGTATGTTGACTCGGGGGCTTCTAATCACATGACAAATACTCCCACATCCCTGTCTCATGTTCGGCCCTATGCCGGTAAATCTGCTATTCAGACTGCCAATGGCAGTTCTTTGCCAATTGCTGCTGTCGGCAATGCCTCTTCTACATTTACTGATGTGTTTGTTGCTCCTCAACTTTCCACAAATCTTATTTCTGTTGGTCAATTAGTTGATAACAATTGTGCTGTTAATTTTTCTGGTGATGGTTGTGTTGTGCAGGACCAGGTAACGGGGGAGCAGATCGCGAAGGGACCTAAAGTGGGGCGCTTGTTTCCACTATTTTTACCTGTTCCAATACCTTCTTCAATTTCTTCTTTTAAGTCGTTTGCTTGTAATAATGTTCCTAATCTGAGTATGGTATGGCATCGTCGTTTAGGTCATCCCAACACTCAGATCTTGTCTCATATATTGAACTCTGGTTTTCTTGGTAATAAAGAACGTTCTTCTTTATTTTTTGAGTGTGATTCTTGTAAACTTGGTAAAAGCAAAACTCTTCCATTTCCTTTGCATGCTAGTAGAGCCTCTCACTGCTTTGATCTTATCCATAGTGATGTTTGGGGACCTTCCCCGGTTAGTTCACATGAAAAATTTAAATACTATGTAACTTTCATTGATGATTACAGCAGATTCACTTGGGTTTATTTCCTTCGCTCTAAATCTGAGGTTTTTCGTACTTTCACTAAATTTTTAGCGTATGTTGAAAATCAATTTTCTGCGAATATTAAGACATTACGCACAGATTCTGGTGGTGAATATATGTCTACCGAGTTTCAGGTATTTTTGGCTTCTAAAGGAATTATCCATCAACGTTCATGTTCTGCTACTCCCCAACAAAATGGAGTAGCCGAACGTAAAAATCGACATCTTCTTGANACGCACAGATTCTGGTGGTGAATATATGTCTACCGAGTTTCAGGTATTTTTGGCTTCTAAAGGAATTATCCATCAACGTTCATGTTCTGCTACTCCCCAACAAAATGGAGTAGCCGAACGTAAAAATCGACATCTTCTTGATGTGGTACGTACTCTCTTGTTAGAATCTTCTGTTCCATCTATGTTCTGGGTTGAGGCTCTAAAGACTGCTACTCACTTGATTAATCGTTTACCTTCCCAAGTTTTACACATGAAGTCTCCCTATTTTCGCTTGTTTGCTAAGCTACCCAGTTATGATAATCTTCGTATCTTTGGTTGTGTATGTTTCGTTCATTTACCTCCTCACGAGCGACATAAATTATCTGCTCAATCTGTTCGATGTGCATTCTTAGGATATAATGTGTGTCAAAAGGGATTTGTTTGCTATGATCCTACATTACATCGTACACGCATTTCAAGGAATGTTATTTTCTTTGAGAATCAACATTTCTTTCCTGTGTCATCTGTGCCCTCTTTCCCTACTGTAGTCCTTCCTTCCTTTGAGCAGCAATTATCAGATCTTCATCACGTCAACTCTCGCTTTAAACCAGGTATGGTGTATACGAGACGATCCCGCCCACAGTCTCTTCCGGTCGCTCACCCGATATCTGATCCTAACATGCACCAAAATCAGTCAGTTACAGCACCTCCAGAGCCTTTGGTACGTCGCTCTTCTCGAGTGTCTGTACCCCCGGATAGATATGGGTTTTCTTCGAGCAATTCTATTTCAGCTCTTACTGCTGCATTGTCCAATTTTGATATTCCTACATGCTACTCACATGCTATAAAGTATGACTGTTGGCGACAAGCTATGCAGGAAGAAATTGCCGCTCTAGAGGCCAATCACACCTGGGACATTGAGCCTTGTCCTTCCACTATAGTTCCTCTGGGCTGCAAATGGGTTTACTCAATCAAGGTTCGCTCTGATGGAAGCTTGGATCGTTATAAAGCTCGACTTGTTGTCCTTGGGAACAATCAAGAATATGGTGTTAATTATGAGGAGACCTTTGCTCCTGTGGCTAAGATGACCACTGTTCGTACGATCCTGGCTCTTGCTGCTTCCAATGATTGGCCACTACATCAGATGGACGTTAAGAATGCTTTCCTTCACGGGGATCTTAAAGAGTGCATTTATATGAAGCCACCCCCAGGATTGTTTCCCTCTCCGACCTCCAATGTGTGTAAACTTCGTCGCTCTCTTTATGGTCTCAAACAAGCTCCGCGGGCCTGGTTTGATAAATTTCGAACCACTTTGTTACAATTTTCCTTCAAACAGAGCAAGTATGACACTTCGTTGTTTCTTCGAAAATCAGACATGGGTATTGTTGTCCTTTTGGTTTATGTTGATGATATTGTGATCACTGGTTCTGATTCTGCTTTACTTGTTCAGCTTCAGACCCATCTTTCAAACTCCTTTCATATGAAAGATCTTGGGTCTCTCACGTATTTTCTTGGTCTGGAGGTGCATCGTAGTTCCTCACCATAAAGGGAGTTAGTTGTATTCTATGCTAGTGATTTGGTGGCTACAGCTGGACTGCAGGAAACTGCCTCTGTTGATACTCCCATGGAATTAAATGTCAAGCTTCGCAAAGAGGAGGGTGACTTACTTGTTGATCCTAGTTTATATCGGAAATTGGTGGGTAGCCTCGTCTATCTCACCATCACTCGACCAGATATTTCTTTTGCTGTACAGCAAGTGAGTCAGTTCCTTCAGACTCCTCGTCATCTTCATTTGGCTGCTGTCCGTAGGATCATTCGCTATGTTCAGGGCACTTCTGCTCGAGGATTATTCTTTCCTGCAGGCAATTCTCCTCGCCTTGTTGCTTATAGTGATGCTGATTGGGCTGGTTGTGCAGATACCCGTCGCTCCATCACTGGTTGGTGTGTGTTTTTAGGTGATGCATTGATCTCCTGGAAAAGTAAGAAACAAGACAGAGTCTCTAAGTCATCTACGGAATCTGAATACCGGGCGATGTCTCTTGCTTGCTCTGAAATCATTTGGCTTCGAGGTTTGCTAGCTGAGTTAGACTTTTCTGCGACCGATCCTACACCTCTACATGCCGATAATACGAGTGCTATTCAAATCACGGCCAATCCTGTCTATCATGAACGCACAAAGCATATTGAAGTAGACTGTCACTCTATTCGTGAAGCTTTTGAAGCTCGTGTTATCACTCTTCCACATATTTCCACTGAACTACAAATTGCTGATATTTTCACTAAGGCTCTCACTCGTCATCGCCATTGCTTTCTAAGTAGCAAATTGATGCTTGTTGACCAACCTGCATCAATTTGAGGGGGGCTGTCAACGGACAGCTT
>CAIGRO010204356.1:0-16812 GCA_903798355.1 Fraxinus baroniana
AACCGAACCGACCCACGGCCAGTCCTAATCAAATTAATCTTTTTCTTTCAAGCCAATCCACGCTCAATAACTAATATGATAACAAGAAACCCTAATGAAAAATATGTTATTTGTGAAAACTCTCCTGTTTTCATTCTTCTTGCGGTGCAGTTGCTGCAAGCCTTGCCTGTGCTTCAATTTAGCCTTCCTCTATTTTCTTTCTGTCCATTTCTCCTCCATTTTTTCTATTCTTCATTATGAGTTTACTTTTTTTCTGTCTGAGCATGATTTGTTCAAAAAATAATTTGAGTCTATTTTTCTGCATAGCCAAAAACATGAAAATAGAGAATTTACTGATTTATCGGTAGACTATAAGCTAACAGTGTCATTGATTTTCCTATGCAGGGCCCTTGTCTTGAAAAGTGCATCTTTCTTTTGCATTTGTTGCGTTCAGAACAAGAAATATGTGATGTTTATCAACAATTCTATGTATTGAAGTGATTAAGGTGGAGAGAATCTAAACAATATAATGAGTGAGGTTGACCATAGCATGAACTCCAAGAGATTGGTCTTCGTGACGGTTGGAACAACATGTTTTGATTCTCTGGTCAGAGCAGTAGACACTCAAGAAGTTAAAGAAGCCTTGTTTAGGAAGGGCTATACCCACCTTCTCATTCAAATGGGACGTGGAACCTACATCCCTACGAAGGTTAATTTACTCGTTTTTTTTACTTGGTATTAATTAACTTGTTGATCCTGGCATTTAGAAGAATGGTGTCGAGTATTAGGTATCTATTCTGATTTGAAATGCAACAAATTCCCATCCTGATCTACTTGGATGGAGAAAAAAGCAACATATGGGCTTTATTCCAGGCTCCAAAAATAGCTCTCGAAATTGTCTATAGACAACGAAGATATATAGGTTTAGGACTTCAAGTATAAGTTTATAGAAATGAAATTAATGATTTGTTGGTATTTATGAATAAGTAGCAGCAAGGAACATGTGGTGAGATAAAATGCAAATTTCAATATGAGGTTCATTGCAGTGAAATGCAGGTGGTCGTGTCCATTCTTCCTCTTCTAAAATAACTGCAAAGTATGACTCCCAGATACCATTCATAGTCTTAACTGATTATCATAACCACCTTTATGTCTGTTCTTTAACTAAAAAAATTTAAAATGTGTCACCAAGTTAATAGTCTCAAATGCACAATCAATTTCCAACTTCTGTGATTCAATATGCAGGAAAACAGATCTCTATGCAAGAGATTGTTTCATGAAGTGGATACTTTTTTATGTTTCAGTTTTTGCATGCAAGATATAGTACGTCCTTTACCATGCTTGTTTGTCAGTCAAATCACCACACTCTTCTTCATGAAAATTAAATGAGTGACATTTAGCATCTATTGGTTACTCTTACCTCTAGCTGCATGGTTTCTTAATAGAAGAAGAATAAGTTATGAGTGTAAGTAACAGGACTTGGTTGAAGATAATCTGGCCACCACCTTGATAATAGAATTTATCTCTTTTCTACAAGTTGCCTTTCTCATGAAGCATAGGAATCTGACTTTTTCCCATCTCATATATAATTGTTATTATCATCCAGTGCCAGAGTAATATATACAGAATTGTTAAAATCTCCCAGGCAGCATCACATGAAGTCAAACTCATGGCCAGTCACTCTGCAGATCCAAACAATACATTTACAATTTCTCCGTATCTCAATACATTTAGCCCCTGTTTGGTTTTGTTAAAAATCTGATTTTTAATATATTTTAATAAAAAGTGATGAAATATGTGGTTGAAAAGTTGACAAAAGTTGCAAGTCTCATAAAATGTATAGTTGAAAATGCATTTGGGGGAAATGAATTTTGAGAAAATGGAAACCACACAGGGCTTTAGTGCTGTTAGCTCATCCATTGAATATTTAGGATGTGTCATCTATTAGAAGATGTAATGTTGAGGAAAAAATTGCTAGATTAGAAGATTAGGAGTATGTTTGCATCACCTTCTTTTATTTCAGAACGTTGATGCTTAGCATAATGTCACTAAAGAATTCTTATGATTTTCAGTCTGCCGGAGAAGATGGATCCGTGGACGTAGACTATTTCACATTTTCCTCAAGCATAGCGGATTACCTGAAATCCGCGTCTCTTGTTATCAGTCATGCAGGTAACTCTCCTTTCTCGCCTATTTTATGTAATTCAATCATCCGTACTTCCCCGTGTTTTCTCCATTTGCTTTTCTTGCACCTTTCCCCCCATTAGCAAGTTACTTCACCTTTCCAGTTTCCAGTAAACACTGTATATATTGAGTTCCTATTCCTGACTGAGTCAGAGATAATCTATTTGTGCATGATTAGGAAAAATGTTCTAAGCTATTCATATATTAGACATGAGCTGGAGGAAAGCATAAGGAAAATTGGTTAAGGTTCTTTCTTTCTTTCTTTTTCCTCCGTATATAGAGCATGTTTGGCCAAGCTTAAAATTCAATTACAATTGAAAATATGACCGTTATTGGGTTTCACTCGTCTAATAAAAGTCAATAATAACGGCTAGTTTTTCAATTTTAATCCGATTTTAATCTCTACCGAACACGCCCACAGTATATTTGCTACTTTATAAGGGGCAGTACTATCTTAATTCTTAACTATTATAAATGAAGACCACCAGGGAAAATGTATAAAAAAACTCAAATCAATTTTAGTTCATGTTTGGCAACTGGCAAGTGATTAAATTAAAATATGTGATTATAAATTCTAGGCCCTATGAAATGTGAGGCTAATACGTGGGTGGTAGTTCCCCTCAGGGCCACTGAGGTGAGTATCTGACTATAAATTTCAGGGCCCCGTGGAATTAGTCGAGGTACGTGCAAGTTGGTCCGGACATCCATGGTTATCAGAAAAAAAAAAATATAAGTGGATGGTAGTTGTGGATCCTACGAAATATGTGGATGAAAAATGCGTTTGACTAGAAATGATTAAATTCTAATCACTTACCAAACATGCTCCTAGTCCTCTATCACTTAGGTGGTTGAACTTTTTGGTGCAATAATAATTGTGATAAAAAATCACCATCTTTTGTTGTATACTTTCGGCAAAAAAGTAATAGGTTGATGACTGTTTTCTTTCCATGTTTAAAAATCAAATTGGGATGATGTCTCGATCCCGGTGACTGTTTGATATATTTATGTAGGTTTACTTTCTGTAATCCGAGGTTGTGACCATTTCTTGGGCCATGTAGCCAGTTTTTCTTCAAATGTTTAGTAAGACATTTTGTTGGAAGTCTCAATTCGATTTTATTTAATCAGATTTTATCTGGTTTTGCAGGTTCAGGGAGCATATTTGAGTCACTGCGGCTCAAAAAACCTCTAATTGTGGTAGTTAATGAGGATTTGATGGATAATCATCAAAGTGAGCTGGCAGAAGAACTAGCAGAGAGAAAGCATTTGTTTTGTGCTCGTCCTCAAACGCTCTATCAGACAATCTCAGAAATGGATCCAGAATCTCTTATAGTGTATCAACCGGGTGATGCAACGCCCGTTGCTAAGTTCATTAACAGGTTTCTAGGTTTTCCTGATGATTGATGTTGAGTACCAATAAGTTGGAGACTAATTGTTTAAGATTGATGAAACCATGATTCTGCTACAAAATTGCAGTACATATTAATTGTCAATTATAACAGTAATCTTTCTATCAAGGGAAGCAGTTGATTTTGCTTGTGAATTTATTACATTGTTGTTTTGTGGAGAATCTTGAGCCGACTGCTTCTGATCTCACATTACTCGTGGGAGGCCTATCTTGCTTGTATAATCCCATCTTCAATCAACCCCTGGCCCCATTGAACTTAACTATAAAAAAGAAAATTTAACATAACGTGCCCTCACTAGCACAAATTATGACATAGACTCGACCACTTGGGGATGACCTTAGTCAATTTGCAGGAAAGTTATCTACGAGCTCACCATTAATGCCCAAATTATAGAACAGCTTAAACTAAGGAGTTGGGCAGGGGCCGCGCGAACGCAGGCCCCCACTAGCACAAATTATGACGTAGGCTCGACCACTTGGGCCGACCTTAGGCAGCTGCCCCTCCAAAGTGCAATGGAAGTCACCAACCTAGGCCATGGGCCTTCTTGATCACCCATTGACCCCGTCCAGGTAAGTGCTTAAAATAGTCCTACTTGGTCTTGTTTTGTAATACTCCTCAACCTCTCCTTTTGCTTCTTCTCCAATGTGGGATTCTGAGACATTAGTATCTTGCCATCAAATATCAAGCGTTCTCTTGCTACACTACATTTTGGTTTGCCACCGCATATATTATTAAATTTATAAAATGGAAGGCAAATGTTATACTTGGGTCATATTCTTCTCCTTTTATTGTTCTGTTATGAACTTTATATATGTTACACCTATAAATTATAAGGCATGTGCATGACAGGGTCTCACATTGATCGACTCGATATCAACTATTTAATTGGATTGAACCTATTTAATCAAGTAATCTATTTTTGGATCTAGACCTAGATCCTATCATTGATTTGACCGTCGGAGTGCAAACGATCATCAAACTTTTTTCTCGACCAACAGTCTTTGCCTCCTAATGGGGGTGTTCCAATGTACATGTGATGCTTGCATAAAGGGGAGATGGCGAGATTCTGTTGGTGCAAAAAATGAGGTCAACAATAACCATGATATTTCAATGATTCTTTTATTTATGCAAATAATATTTTTCATAGTAATTGGATTTAACTTTTCTTGGCTGATGAGAGATTTTGTTCATGTGTAGCAGAGAAACAGAAGTAGAAGCACAGAGACTAATGATTTTAGATATTCTGATACTTCTAAGAAATCTATAGATTTACAGACCGACTTTGATTCAGATAACATCAAAGAACACCGGACTTGAAGACTAGTTCCATGAAAACTGTTTTCCAAGAACATTAGCAGCACTATTACATTACTCAGGTCATAGTCGGCCTCTCAAGTAACAACCTTACTATGATAAAGAAAATAACGACGTATCAGAAGACCTGTCCAGAAGGTTACACACTCAGTTGAAAAATAAAAACTCTATAGTCTCCAATGACTCAGTTTCCCTCGAAATGATCGAGAAGGTCTGCCTGTCTCGAGCTTCTTCTTTTTTGTTTCTTCTTTTGCATGGTAGCAATAATCAATTGCACGTGTGGACTCCAAGATCAATATTGAAAAGAACCCTAAACAGCTAAACTCGAAACGAATGAAGTAAAGAAAAAGAAGTAGAAAGAAGGCCAAAAGAATGGAAGGGACTCATTTTGTTGGTAAATACTAAATCAGATGTGAAAAGTCTGAGAGCATCAGTTGCTCGGTCAAAACTCTAACAAGGTTGGTGATGAAGTTAGCGAAGTTTGCACAAAATATCTTTGAAATTATGAACCAGCACCAACCGAACTTGTAGAGTGAATGAGTGTGACCGCACTTCTTAAATCGTCTCCCACACATAAAGAGGTTTTTCCATTGATAGGTAATAGCATCTCCCCTCTCACCCGACACTCATACATCCAAGAAGAGAAAGTTAGATAACCAAGTTCCGACATTGGAGGGTATACATCACCACACCTCAAATTCAATACCAAAAACATTTGTGCATCAAAACGAGGTGTGTTCACGAATTACTAATAAATTTGACATCAATAGCCCATTCCCTCATCCATGCTTCCACGCAGAAAGAGTAGAGAGTACCAACTTCCTGCACCATAGAAACAGCGTATGGTACATTCAAATTCGAGACCAAAAACATCCAGGGAACGATTACAAAGCTGGTTCGCGATGTGCTGATGAAGAATTTGACAGAAAGGCTGCGTACTGAGCGAAAATGAACCTGATCGGAGGCATAAAGAAACTTGACTAATCTGATGGTAGTTTGATAAAAAATGAACTCAGAAGTAAAAATGATGATAAGATACACAGCTGGTGGAGTTAACCTATGCTAGTTGGAATGTTGGAGTGCTATTGCGTTTTTTGGTCAGTACAAATCCCACATCGGTACAAAATATTAGGATGAGAGAATGAGAGGCTATAAAAAGTTGTCCTTGTAGAATGAAAAACTCATGCAGCCGTGCGATGAGCACAAAGCGAACTATTCTTTCGCCTTTTACTAAAGAATACCGTGTGCTCGTCGCAAATAGCGGCATACACCTATTTTTGGAGGGGGTTTTTCCCAACAGGGATTGCCTCCAATCAATTCTAGTCAAAATATTTTGCCATCACAAACAATTGTGTGAAGTGTAAAATTTCTAATCTTGTATAATGTCTATAATAGCAAGCTCGTGGCTGTCTGTTTATAGAGGAAAGCAATCGCATGGTTGATCTTGAAATTAATATTCTATTCTAAAAGGACCATGTTATGTATAAATATTGATTGACAACATCCTTGTTTGACATCATCAGTTCCATTCATTTTAAAAAACTGTTTTTTACATCACAATGGTAGAATTCTTGGCAACACATGGATCTTGAAATTAATATTCTATTCTAAAAGGACCATGTTACGTATAAAATATTGATTGACAACATCACATATCATCATTTCCATTCATTTTAAAAAAATTGTTTTTTATATCACAATGGCAGGATTCTTGACAACACATGGTTGTCAACTAATGTTATACACTTAGATTTATTCTAAAATTTATCCAAGTCGAAACTAATAAAACAACAAATTATTAGTGATCCTCACACACCAGACATCGGATTGGAATCATTGGATTAATTTCCCATCAAATTCTAATAAAAGATAATATGGTTAGAAAGAAAAGACGAACTGAAGTGGGATTCTAAATAAGAATATCAAAATATAAAGTTGGAAAAATTAAGACGCTCGAAGAATGATAAGAAGTAGAGAAAACTATGGTTGGAGAATGGTTCAAAGGTAGAGAAAACATGGATCCAAATAATTATTTTATCGAGTTTCAATTGGAGAATGATTGAAAAAAATAAATAAAGAGAGAATACTTATGGATGTGATCTTCATTCAAAAAAACCATCAACGAATTTAGGTTTTTATTTTTTTTCATATCATATGTAAAAATCTTCAAATATTACTGAGATTTTATTTGGAACATAAAGAGCAAGTAATTGGGGAACAAAATTATAGTTCGAATATTATATTTTTCCAATCAAAATAATTATTTTGTATGTTAAATTCACAAAAACTGGGATAATAGATTAGCAGCACGACCCAGCGAGCCCTTTCATAACCAACAATCAGGCCACTGACCGTGTAGGCGCAATTGTAGCCCAAAGACGTAAAAAAATTTCAACTATTGAGTTGGGCAGGGGCCGCGCGAACGCAGGCCCCCACTACCACAAATTATGACGTAGGCTCGACCACTTGGGCCGACCTTAGGCGGTCGCCCCTCCAAAGTGCAATGGAAGTCGCCAACCTAGGCCATGGGCCTTCTTGATCGCCCATTGACCCCGTCCAGGTAAGTATGTTGTCCATTCCCACTTGGTCTTCTTTTATAACACTCCACAACCCCTCCTTTTCCTTGTTCTTTCGATGTGGGATCCTGAAAACAATACAATATCAACTATCAAGTGTTCTCTTGCATTACACTACTTTTTGGTTCTCAAATCCAGGAAATTGCCAAATACATAATTCAATTTATTATTATAACATTTTACTATTTGTGGATTGCATAGGAATATAAAATTTCTAGGATATACTGAACGTAAGATTCGAGAATTTCACCTTTAGCGGGCAAATGTTATACTCTTGGATCATACTCTTCTACTCTTTTGTTTCTTTGGTTTCTATGTGAGATTTGAACTTCAGCTATTCGGGCACCATCCCCTTTACGTGCTAGTTTTAAGGTGAGTTTTATCCATATAGTCGTAAAAATTAATATCAATGGATGCGTGTTTGGAGATGACACGTTGTTAATAACCGGAGAGAATCACTTCAGTAGAATACTAGTTCCATAAAATCAGTACCTAGAAATATGGGTCAAAGAAGGGTTAATGTTTTCCAAGAACATTAGCAGCATTGTTACATTACTCGATTCCTCTTCTGCATCTCGACTAACAACCTTACTAAAATATGGAAAAGAACGACGTATCAGAAGACCTGTCCGATTGGGAGCACGTACAGTCGAACAATAACAACTCAAATCACACCAAAGGCTCAAATTTTCCTCCAAGTGATCATGCAGACCTGCCTGTCTCGACTCCACGCAACAACGAACAAGTCCACGAGCCACAGCCATTTTTGTCACCTGATGGCGATGGTGATAGAAAAGATGGAGTCGACAGGGTCAAAAGAGATGTTAACCAGTCGAAAAGATTGCATTTGGGAGTCTTGAATTCGGGTCTTTTTCGGATTTTTCTTAAGATAAGAAAATTTGATTGCTTTTAGGTTGGATTGTGGACAGTGTCTGGAGTTGCAGCAGTTGTTTTAGTGTCCTTGTTGCATAGGAGAGTGTTAAAACGGTGGAAATCAATGAAGATGGAGCATAAGGAGTGCCTATTACTTCTCATCAAAGAAAAAGACCAGGTTTGATTCAGAAAAAAGTTCCACATAGAGCGTGATATTAAGCTTAAAAAGCTTACTTATAAGTTTAAGCCGGAATAAAATCGAGTCAAAGCCAAACAATCAATATTAACCACATCTTTCATGCGTCTCACAACTTTTCAACCACACATTTTAAAATTTTCTATACGATCTACTAAAAAATCTAATTTTGAAATTTTGAAATAAATAAGAACTATTATTGATCAAAATTGAAAATAAGTTATTTAAAGGTAAATATATTTTAAAATAAATAAAGATTTTTGTTGACAAAAGCTGTAAATTAGTTACTTATTTCAATAGTAAAGTAAGTTACTAGTAAAATAAGAGTTACTTTGAAATTAAGTAATTTTTTATTTAAAAGTAAGGAAAACGTAACTTATCTAAGTCTTTGTTTGGTATACATTAAAATTATCATTGTCATTCTTCTACTCATTTTTAACAGCACATTTTTCAATAAAATAATATTTTCCATCATATCAATAATATTTTCTTCATTTCCAACCACGCATTCTCCATCAATTTACTATTTCAGAATACATTCTTCCAAAATAATGTGGCTCAAACACACTTGAGTTTGGAAACGAATTGTTACTTAAAATTTATTTTTATTTATTTTTAAGCTCGGACAATCGTACAACTATTGGTATTAAATTGTAAAATGTTTCGAGTTTTTAATGTTATTATCATATAGACCTCAAGTTGAGCTTTAGACAACATGTACAACAGCACAAAAAAAAATGTCAATAATTGACCTAAACTTAACTTTTAACGAAATTGCTTACGATGAAGCAATAAGATTTAAGGAAATTGCGTGTTAGGAATAATATTTAATTTATGGTCATGCGAGTCCCGTAATTTCATTAGGATATTTTGCTCCGAATTGCCCAAATGAATGATATTTTACTAGCACGCCGAAAAGTTCAAGTTCTTCTAGTTAATTGAATGAATTGTGCATTGGGATAATTGTTTCTCTATCCATCTTCCTTATTATTCTCAGTCGCTGCAAAAATGTTCAAACCAAGTCTTTCTACTTAGAAGTGTCCCTTGGTGCTGGAATATCACTTTTCTTGATGGCAGATGCTTTTCATAGGCAATTCGATAAATTTATGGCAAGTTTAGGCACGTTCCACTGAATAAGAATGTACAAGGTTCTGGAAGTTTGTTTAACCGTCTGCAATAGATGTTGAAAGTGAATTAATGCTGTAAGTTGGGTGGCGGCTAACAATGTTGTTAAACCTACAGACTATAGTTATGATCAAGCTCTTTAATTCCATTTTTGTCAACAAATTCATAGCAAAATACGAAGCACGCAAGGGGAATCGAAAATTTTAAGAATTTAGAGAACCTAGAGTGAAACATGTTTAACAGACACTAACTTGAAGAGTGTGTCAATGAAGAATGAAAAAGCAAGCACAACCTGACGAATCCCAAAGATAGAAAGGTGAAGTAGCTGATAATTGGAAGGACATCCAACAATCTCAACCTCAAGCCATTATTTTGGCAGATCTCACGTAAAGACTGTCCACAACCTTGGCCATATTCGAAATGGTTTCTAGTGTAGCTGGATATATAGCATCTGTTTTGGGATCATCGAAAATGACGAGGCATCCAGCACCCTGGTCCAAAGTTCCTGCAAATTTCTTGTCCAAGATCATTTGCGATAATTTCTTCTCAACGTGGTCGGCAGGCAATTCAATTAACTCAGCAATATGAGAAATCTCGACCCTTGAGAAAGGTTCAATCAACCTGCAAAGGTTCTGCTCGAGCAGTGTATCGTAAAGGGAAGAAAGGTGCCTGTGGACAATAGGATCTTCCTCTAGCTGAGCCCTAAAATTCCGAAGAGCAGTCTCAAAAAGCTTCAACGAGCGTTTTGAATGAGCATCGGCGATGGCTTTCATTGCATCAAGTTCAGGGCCCTGATATTGCAAACCCACCTTGGGGGATGATATTATTCCTGCAACATCATCTGCTTGGCTAACCATAATTTTGCAGAGCAGCATATACTTGAGGCTATATATGGCCTGAGGATCTTCAAGGGCATTGAAAGCTTCAAAAGCTTCATAAAAATAACTATAAGCAGTTTTATAATCCTTCTCTTCTGCATGAAGAATCCCACTTTGTAAATCTATGATGCCCTGCTGAGCCGGAGGCACGTAGATAGCATTGGCAGCTGTTCTTGCAGCAGTAAGTGCAGCCTTAGCTTTAGGAAGGTTTCTCAGAGAAAAATGGAGTTTGCTCTCCAACAAATCTATATCTACAAGCAGGAGCTTATCATCTAATCTTCTTACTTCCTTGATCAGGCCTGAAAGAAGATTTAATGCTTCAGAATATTCCTTGTTTTCCATCAAAAGAGCCGCAAGCCTTGCCTCAATTCGTTGGCGAAGGAAAGTTCGCTTCTCTGCACGGGTCCACTGCACCATTTCCTTGCAGAGGGCAATTTGGAGATCTGATGTATCCGGTATTTTGGCTACTGCATCAACAATTCCACGGACAATTTTTGCAGTCTTTGCTTTGGGTATCAACGAGAAGAAAGGCCGGAGCTGGGTAAGTAGATTCTTAAGTTCCTCAGCTTTGTTCTCTTGTCTGAGAAGATCAGAGAGATTGGAGATTGCCTGTTCTTTTATCCTTAGGGCATCAGAAGAAGATGAAGGATTGTCAAGTATGCGATAGAGGATAGATATAGCCTCGGATGGAGTTTTTGTTTCAGTAGCCAGAACAAGCGAATCTGTGGTTGCTGGAAGATATGAAGACGACATGGTGATGGCTTTCAGAATACAGGTCCTGCAATTTAGTCATCATCAAAAAGTTTACAATTCAATAGTAAAGTTTTTCCTGCAAACAATTCATCCAACACTTCTAGTTAGGGCTACAAAGGAACAGAGAGCACTGCTGTTCGTCCCCATCTCTCCTACATGCATGTAAATATTAGTCCAAATCCATTAATTCACAATTCATGATTGGAGTAAATCTTGTAATTCCATATTTCCGTTATTATTCAGTTAATCTTGTTGGTATCTTGATCAAAAACAGCCAGAACCTTTTTTAAAAATAATAATCAAAAATATTTTTTTAAGGACTCTTAAACATAAAGGTGCATAAGAAGTTTATAGTTAACAGCCTTTCAATAAATAAATATTCACTCTCCTGTACAACAGTTAAAGTTGAGTTTCAATTCTTGCTTTCCGTTTCCTACCTATGTAATTCACCCGAAGAATATCCGACAAAGGTACTTCTTTAATATGCATGATTTTTGTTTTTCTCACAAATCAAGAACTTTTCTAATAGATTCTCTAAGGAAAGGTATCAACCTGCATAAGATTATCATATACGACACACCCCACTGTATATCTACAATATAAATATGCTAAAAAAAATCTTTGATGGTTTTATATTAAGAAAAATCTAATTTATCAACCAAAGAAGATTCTCATTGAAAGGCACAGATCAAAATGGACTGTGGTCATTTGAAGAATCAAATCTTGAAGAGACTGCTACATGTATCAGAAATTCTAAAAGTGTTATTCCACCCAATTCACTGAATAAGGTACCTACAAGCTTTTTCCCTAATTTTATGCATTCTCCTCCTAATTTCATAACAACACAGAGAATTGACGAGGGGGTAACTCTATCTCCAAATTCATTGAGCTATAATTGTCAGATTAGGCTCAGAAAGGACATCCCATTCAGCTCCAAACTAGCGAAACACGAAAATGACCACTTTGCATCAAATTCCAACTATCTTTAAGAAATTTCCTAAAAAGTGCAAATATAAAAACCCAAACCAAAAGATCCATCATCATATAGGCCAGGCCATCCATATTCTAAGATCTCGACGAACAAAGTCTCGTTGAAATGAGGCATCATATTTAGAACTAAAGGCATCGAATTGGTTTTAACATGTCCCAACTCTAAAGGCCCTAACTGCATGTCGACAAACTGACCACCTTGAACCTCCAACTAGTACTTTCCATAGCATCAGCAGCAAAATATTCCCACTCCACTCCAACCCAACAATAAAAAATATCGTGTCCTAATAATACCAAAATCAGGTAATAATTGACGAGTTTAAGCATCCATTACACTACATACAAAGAACAAAATAATCTTTTACACAAGCCCTCAAAATAAATCTGCCATCAAACTAGGGAGGCAAACTACAGAAACAAAAAGTACAGATTTATATACATGAAACTCGCATTTTCCAGAAAGTGAACAGAATATAAAGTCTATTGTAACATAAGAAAAAGAGATGAAGCCAGAAAATAAAATAAAAACAAGATTCGTGCAAATTTTAAACCACAGTTCTAACTTGTAAATGTTCAACTTTTCAACAGAGTCCACAAAACATACAATACATTGCTAGAGAGGCAAAATAGAGATGAACCCAGAAATTAAAAAGACAAGATTTCAATAAAATTTAGTTAGAATTCTATTTTTCAAATGTTCCGTAGAAAGTAATTCAATGTCGAATTAAGTAATAACGAAATTAGGGTCTATAAAATCTAAATTGATTACGTACCTTGACTACTGGTAAGAATCACAACTATTAGGCTCCGATTTGCGATCCAGGAAGCGCAGGTAGATCGATGGATTAGGACTTATATGCGTGTATGTATATTGAAAAGGTAACCCATCCCACAAGTTTTGTCCGTTGTTCCCTTCATATAAAATAAATTGAAAAATATCAGATATTTTTCTACAATTTGCACTCACAGAAATAAAATATAAATACGAAAATATAAGGCGAATTTTCCATCTATAATTAAAGGGTAATTATAATTCCACAACATTTTCTTATAAATACACTACATTTTAATTATATTATTGATCCTTAATCTTTATTTAACGTTACATTTATGTTGTTAACTTATTTCATCGCATTCTTATCATTAGTCTTTCATTAATTTTTTTTTTATAACCGTGGATGTCCGGGTCAGCTTGCGTGCACCTCAACTAATCCCACGGGGCCTTGAAGTTTACAACCGTTTCTCACTTCAGTGGCCCTGAAGGGACTCGAACTGGTGACCATTGGGGAGCAAACCCAAGGTCTGACCAATTGAGCTACCCATCTTTCATTAATTAACCAATATTGTTTAATAACGATATTTATCCAGAAAAAAAATATTATTATGCTTTAAAACGATGGATAAGTGTTTAATCATAATTTTGAATTTTGTTTTTTTTGCTTATTAAATACGTACGGATAAATAATATTTTTTGTTCCCTCTTAACGAATTTTTTGACAAAAATCATTATCAGAGACATGATATACTAATTAGTGAAAAATTCTTGATAAAAATACAATGAAAAAAACTTAAGCACATGAGTGTGATAAAGACTGTACGTAATAAACAATTTATGCAATTAAAATGGGGTGCACTTATAAGAAAATGTAGTGTGAATATATTTAGCCTATATTAAATCTCACGTTAAGCGACAATTATTTTTTGTGGACGATTTTAGTCATGTTATAATTTAGTTATTTCAATAATACCATACATTTCATTTTTAATATATATTTAATTTATTTAACAATTTAGTTATCATCAATGTTCATGTACATTTCATACTCATTTCACATACGTGCTTTCATTAATGTATGAATTCACTATTATTAATTTTCAATTAATTAACATTTACGTTCATTTAATTAAAATTTATCTTCATTTATACGTTTCAGTGTTATTAATTCTAATTATAAGTTAATTAGAATTTCATATTCAAAATGCATTTCATTGTTCACATTCAAATATGCTAATTAACATCAAATTTTACTTAATTGAAAATTAAATAAATGATTTAACATTTATTATCAAGTTTATATTATCTGGTATTAATTCTAAATTAATTAATATTCACGTATATTCAAATATCACTTTTATAGCACCTATAAGACATTAATAATGTGGATATTAAATATAACATCGAGTGAGAATCATTTTTTAAATACTTTTAACTCTACTATAATTCAATTATTTCAATAATACCTTACTTTTCGTTTTTCAAAATTACGTAATCACTTGTCATCCTTGCGTCGATCTGCCAACTCGTGATACTTTAGAGTCATTAACGTGTTATCTAACAACTCAGCATCTAACTCGGACCCTCCTGTATCAGAATCAGAATCATTTTCTCAAAGATATTTGTAAACGAGTAATGTTATTTAACATCATTAATATTTAATATGAGTCTAGTTGACACACTAGTAATATTAGATTATATGTTCAATTAAATATAAATTTTTTTTGGCATATTTAATAATATGCTAACATCTATATTGATGTTTAATAATACTGGTGATAGATAACATTACTCTTTATAAAACGTGGAATTCATGTTTACCAGTTTTGGGACCTACAAATTGCTAATAATTTCAATGGAAGATAAAGTTGAGTCACAATGGACATACAATGATACAAAGATTAATCTATGTACACATAGATGTTCACATAATGTGAGTGAGGTGAGGTCCATGATACTGTAGCATGGACCCCACTCCACTCACATTATGTCAACACATATGTGTACACATATCATGGCTCATGATACAAATTGTCGTCCTATAGTTTTTGAGTAGGTTTGGAGGAAAAAAGAATGACGGAAAAAAATAAATAAATAAATAAATTCCTTAAAGGCCTTTAGACATAATTCTCATACTGAATAATCGAGCTTTTTATGTTATAAATTCATCACTTTAATCAAGATGTTGCGGGAATTAAGACAGAAAGATCGTAGTAACCAAGCACGGGGGACAGCCTCCAAAACCTGATTGGAGAAAAAGCAGACGTTCACCGACGCAACAGCCAGATAAAGAGATGTATATTTATGTGCAGATTATATCGTAGCTTTGAATGGAGGACTCATAACGGTTTGATCGTTTCATTTGCAAAGTGAATTACAATATGACAGGGATCAGAGACCAAAAGTCTATACATTTCCCATGATCTGTTGGAATATTCCACTTGTTCACCAGTTCACCAGCAAACCAGCCTCTCTAGTTCAACAGCTTCTCTCCAGTTCAGCCAGCAAATCTTCCAGATTCTAGCTTATTCTAGGTCCTTCTTCTTGTTAGTTTGTTAGCTATATTTCTCTATAAATAGACTAGTTTGCATTGTAATTTCTCTAAGTTGATTGAATGAAATGTTCGTCCTCTTCCCTGCCTTCACAGCAGGTCTATCCCTTTATTTTCTTCTTGCATTATATCAGATTTCCAATTTCATTTTCGTCCTTGATTTTATCATGATCCTCCGACAGAAATGTGATCGAAGGTTTATTAAAGGTATGGGATTAGAGGATGGGTCAGCCAAGTTTGAATTTCTACTGGAATGACAAACCTATTTGACTGTAATGTTTATGGTTTGTGCTGTGCTACATTTTGAACTTCAATTATTGTTTGAAGTATGCAGATATATGTGTGTTAAACTTTTGTGATGCTCTTGCTGAGCAGAATCCTTTTAATTAGTCGTTTCCTTCATTGTAAATCTGGTTTCATCGACAATAAACATAAGTATTGCTTTTGCCATTTATGATTCCTTGCACTATTTAAAATGTCGCAATTCCTGTGCACAAATGTCAGATATATGGGATTTTATTTGTGATTCGGACGGAGTAATTTAGTATCGGACACATGCTCTTCCTTGTCAGTAGCAACATAATTCATTTGAATTTGAATATATCTGCAATTACATTTAGGGCGTGTTCGGTAGAGATTAAAATCGAATTAAAATTGAAAAATTAACCGTTATTGTTGACTTTTATTAAACGAGTGGACCCAATAATGGTTATATTTTCAATTTTTTTTTTGATACTCAGGTATCCCAACTTAGCCAGACTAATTTCCTGGACCACTAGCCACCGACCCCTCAGTAACTGGCGGAGGTAACCGTAAGTTATAAATTCATAAGCTCATGGCCTATTTACTTCTTGGATGATTCTTTTGTGTGTTGGCCCATTTACCATTAGTTGCCCCATTTATTTATTACCCCTAAATCTATATATGTTGAGCTTCTTTCTTTGGAGCAAACCGTGTGTGCGCGCAATTATGTTTCGTGCTTGAGCTTTTCACATACACTTTATCTTCTTCCTTTGTGTTATATTGTAGCCACCATAATTGTGTGGGTACATTAATCTGGGCAACCAAAGTAAATACATAAGTTGTGGGTTGAGCAAATCTAGGGGTGGCAATGGGCCGAGCCGAGCCGGCTCGGCCCATGCCAACACGAGCTCGGCTCGTGCTCGCACGAGCCGAGCTCGTGGCTCGTTTCCCACGAGCCGAGCTTCGGCT
>CAIGRO010204401.1:0-13272 GCA_903798355.1 Fraxinus baroniana
CCGCCCCGTTGCCATCACTATTTGGGAGGGAGGACATGTTAAGGGATAAAATCTCACATCGAATAAAAATAAAAATATTGACCAATTTATAAAGGGTTTGGACTTTGGACTACTCCTCTTAACGATGTTGACCTTTTAAAATGGAACCACAAGTCTTAACATGGTATCAGAGCCCGTTAAACTTCAACGAGCAATTCGATCTGATTAAAACTCAAAAATATTGAGCTTCAAAATTGATCCGCTCAAACGAGCCACCATCTTGTGAGGACACATTAAAGGATTGAATCTCATATCGAATAAAAATGAAAATATAGACCAATTTATAAAGAATTTGGGCTACACCTTTTAACAAGATTGACATTTAAATATGGAACTCAAATCTTAACACATATTATAACATCGGAATATCAAAGTGATTCAAATTGATATCCAAGACCAAACCCATTTATCTCACTTACACATACGAGATTTGACGTGAGGTATTAGTTAACATCGTCAATTTATATTAAATTTGACAGTGACAGAGAGAATTTTTAGGATTGCGTTTTGCGTGATTACGGTTATAAGAAATTACTTCAAGTGCCACTTTGAAAAAAAAATAGCAAACTTTAGTAACCGTTGTTCAAGTTAAAAGTGTTAAACTGCCAAAATTTGAATAGAAAAACATGTAGAGTGTAAATGGAAATTATTGAATCAATCGTGCTATAAGTTCGTGGTTTTTTCACAGATTTCGTACAGAAAAACAAAAGTACGTAAAAAAAAAAAAAAAAAATTATGTATTTAAAGAACTATTCTTATTGAATTATGGGAAAATTTGGTAACTGTCATCACTTAAAGATTCAGCTTGACAAGTAACAAAATTTGTAAAACTTGTAGAAATCAGGTCATAATGTGAGAATTTTTTTTTTTTTTTTTGACGTAGGAACCTACAGCCGCTACTCGTGAGTGTGTACTGGGTAAACCTCGTCCCATGTACAGGGGATTCGAACTCATGAACTTCGATCTCCGCGTTCACCTGCTTCACCAATTCGACCACCCTCGAAGGGGTTGAGATATTATGTTTTACTAGATATGGAATGCGGCAGAGTTTCATATATTTATATGGTAAAAATATGATATGACTATAAATAATACTTTATGGAAACTTGTGTGTCTAAGCAAACGAAAAGTGTTGTGACTAGAGCGTTAAATGGATAGAGTATGGATTGGACATGTCCATATTCGATCCGATAATTCAACGGATATTTGATTGTTAAATCTATATCTGATTTACTGTATTATCGAATATCCAATCCAAAATATTTTAGAAATGAGGTGATGTAGTCCTTTGTGATTATTTATTATACAATCTGGATGAGGTTAGAATTTAGCAATTGCAAACCTCTCTTCGAAGTGTGGAATGTGAATGACGTTGGGAGGTACTCTTTATTTTGAAAGAGTTTTCTCCTTATAATTTCGCTAAAAAGGCGAGTGATATTTAACTGGATTATTTAGAGAGAACTTATAAATTTAATTTCAATTATTTAATTAATTAGTTTCATTAACATCTAATCCTTGGGCTTGAGGTAGAATCAAGTTGGGACATGGGACAGGATTTTTCAGAAAGCCCAGATCAAGGCCTAGAAAGTATTCTATTTGGGCTTCTATTGACATTCTGTAAGGAACGAAGGCAGTCATTTGCTCCCTCTCCCGTTGCATTCCCATTCTCCGATTCAAACTGAAATCGCTCAGCGCAAATTGGTTTCAATCTTAGTGACGCGATAAATAGGTAAGGAAGGCTGCTCGGGCGTTCGTTAATTCGTCGGATAGGAATACAAAAAGAGAAGAGGAAGATGAAGGCCAAGAATTTCAGGAAAAGAAGTACACCCACCGCCGAAGAGGAAGATTCCGACCAAGAAAGAAGGTGCCTTGATTAATTTCATTTCATCAATAGTATATTATATTATTCTTAAATGACCTGTTCTTTTTTTTTTTTTTTAACTTATTTATCTGTGTAAGTCACTGGGGTTTTATTTTTTATACAAAAAAATACTACTAAAAAGATGAATTTGATCAGATTGGCGTTGGAGGAGGTTAAATTCCTTCAGAGGCAGAGGGAGAGAAAATCCGGAATACCGGCTTTGCTCACAGCCACGCAGGCTGCCGCCACTGCAGGTGGTGCTGAAGCAAGCAATGCTAGTACTGGCGGATTGGCTCGCAAAGTCAATGACAAGAATGAAGGGGATGGGGAGAAGGATGACTTGGTTTTGCAGGACACCTTTGCTCAGGAAACTGCTGTCATGGTCGAAGACCCCAATATGTATGTAATCTCCTGCTGCTCTTTGTTTTTAACTGCATATCAGGGAATAGATACGGGCTTCCCTCTGAACTATTATCGATTTTAGTGAAACAAATCATTATTCCTTTTAGTTGCTTGCTTTCAATCTGTATTATTCGTCATGAAAGAATGAATTTCTCAATTTCAGTTGCTTTTGAGGTATATTGCTCTAAATTCTCAGCTTCAAATTTCTGTATTCTAAGCTTTACACTTCACCTTCTTCCAAGTCCTCTTATTTCGTACTTTTGATTTGTATTGAATCCGGCCAAATTGGATTGTTCCGTAAGCACTCACTACTGTCTTGTTGCACTGCCAAAATATGAATGAGATGTTGAAGCTTTCGAAAATAGTTTCTATGCATTCGTGATAGAATGATCTGAACTTCAAGTTGTATTAGTCCTAGTTTACTAAAAATAGATACATGTTTAGAAACAGTATGGAGTAAATCATTTATCAAGGAATTTAGACTTCTCCAAAAAAGAAGTAATCTTTTATTGTGGGATTCTTGTAGGATTTTTTCATATCGTCGTACGGATCTTAATTTTACTGCTGCAGCTTCAACACTAGTGTATATTTGCTACCCTTTTCCTTTATTTTTTAATGACAGGCTGAGATATGTTGAACAAGAATTGGCAAAGAAAAGGGGCAGGAACATTGATGCAACGAATCAAGTAGAGAACGACGTGAAACATGCAGAGGATGAATTATACAAAATTCCAGAGAACCTGAAAGTGAGTGGCTCGAATTTTATTTAACCAGTCTCCACCCCCACCCCCTCCCTGTATGGCACATAAGAAAAGTCATTGCAATTTTTCCTTTTTTTCCTGGGAAACCAGCTAACTGTGCTGGGAGGGACCAAATCCTGTTTAAAAGGTTAAGCCCTGATTTAGGGCTTCACTTTCAATAATGAGCGAGTCATCTTCCCAAGCACCTGTGGAAGATGCAAAGAACCCAAAAATATCTTTGATGAGACTAGAGGCCAACAACTAGTGATACATCTGTAAATAAGTCCAATAGATAAATATGCCCAAATTAAATTTCCTTACAACATTAACTATGAATAATTATAAAAATCTATGGAACTCACTATATCAAGTTCCAATATCACATTGTTCTCTGTAACTTTTTTGTCAATGGAAGTCGTAAGTTAATCGCTAGCAAGAAGTTATCTGTAATACATTGACGTTTTGACCTTTAACAAAGGCCACTGTTCCCTTCAGTAATAAGAGTAGAAAGCTATATTTTTAGTGATGATCTTACTAGAAACATTTGACAAGCTATTAGGTTGGAGCAGTTGGTACTTAAACAACTAAGAGGCAAGAGCACTGGTGAAGTTTCATGGCATAGTGTTCCCTGAGGAAACAAATCCATAACGGCATTGTATTCATCATGGTTAATAAAATCCTGGCAATATACATAAAAGATCCTGGGTATCCATTGTAAGAACTCGTGCACATTGGGCTAGTTCTGACCAAAGGTTTGATAGAGTGTATATTTGATCTATTTGTTCATAAATTCCTACAGTTACCAATGCTATAATACAGTCTTCTCTCACTACTAGTGTTGCAATTGCTGGTTCACTATATTATCAATTTTAAACATGTGAAACAGCAATTTACTGCAAGTTGCCCGCATCCCCAGTTTTATTACATTTTCATTGTATATTGCCTAAATCTTTATTAAGTTAATTGGTTCTCCAATTGCCCTGGTTGAGGAGGTGGCTATTGAATTAACAAACTGAACTGTAACTGTTCGGCAGAGGAATTTTTGGATGACGGGAAAGTCTGAATTTACTGTTAATTCAAGTTTCATATGCATGCCTATATATTTCTTTTATAAGAAGGTAATAGCTGTCGTAGGACCTTCATCAGAAATAGTGATCATATATATATATATATATGACCATCCACCATTTAGTGAATCCTTCTACCACTCTGGAATAGAATCCTTCACCCTGGTTGCAGAATCAAAATTGTATTTTTGAAGCTTCCCAACATTTTTCCTTCAGGTGAAGAGGCGAAACTCAGAAGAAAGCTCTACACAGTGGACCACAGGAATCGCTGAAATTCAGCTTCCAATTGAGTACGTTTTGTTCTATTTTCCTCTCAAGCAATGGCTCAGTCTCTTTCCCTCTATGAAGGTTGAAACAATATCGAAAGTGTGATCCTCAAGAAGGCTTTTTATTCTTAGTTTTCATTTACATGCTATCTCCTCTACCATGTAATCTTAGATACCAAGTTTAATGCTTTTGGGTGCATGGGAGGGAGAGAAGTCAGAAGTTAATGCAGTTGTGTAACCTAGCTTATTGCTACAATGTTTCTTGTGTTTATTCATAGCAGTACAATGGGATACTGCTGCCTTGTTTTATAAAAGAGATGCATGAATTCTTACTCGAACAATTAGTACGATAGGCACGTTACTGGTAAAAGGGTACGGAAACATCACCTCTAAACTGCCAGATAACTGAAGTTCACCGCTTTCTTATGATTACTCACTATTCTACAGATACAAATTAAAGAATATCGAGGAAACAGAGGCGGCCAAAAAGCTCTTACAAGAAAAGAGGTTAATGGGTGGCACTAAAGCAGACTCCAGAATTCCCTCAAGTTACAGTGCTGACTACTTCCAACGTGGAAAGGACTATTCAGAAAAGCTTAGGAAAGGTCAGTTTACCATGTCTCCTCACTACACAGAATCGTGCATGGATCCATCTACCAGAGTAATATTTCCCTGAATATTATCTTATAATTTTTAAAACTTTTTTAAGTTAGTAATCCCCCTGAATAGAACATGTCAAATTAAGTAACAGTTTTTTACAAAAAAAATATAAGCAACTTGTAACTTTTAAGCTAAAACAAGCATGTCAAAAATACCTAAGCAAAAACCAAAAATGTGCTTAGTGTATATGTTATATAATAGGGATGACATTCAATGCTTGATGTTGGTTTTGGTGTATTTGCTGACTTGCCATTCCTACTTGCAACCATATTCACTACTAAATAATTTCTTCTGTTATTTCTTAAAAAGAAATGTTCGCCTTGTTTTGCATAATTTCTTATTTGTTGATATTTTTGATGTAAACTACAATTATATATTGGCAGAGCATCCTGAGCTTTACAAAGATAAAGGTGTAGACGATATTGGTCCAGCATCTAAACATTCTGATTCAGTTACTGATGGAGCAGCTCGAAGGCCAGCTGCAACAGATGAGTTCATGCTTCAGCGATTTCGGAAACAAGAACGCCATCGTGTGATGCGGCGATAGAATGCATCTGAATGCCTGATACCTCTCCATCGTAAGTAGAGGCCAATTTTGGCATGCATTGATGAATTTCGTGCTCCAACACGTCTCATCTTATGTTTGTTTGTCCAGTATCCCAAGGCTTTAGCTCATGAGGCCTTGTTTTATTTGCACTCAAGGCACTTTTCAACTATCTTATTCATGTAATGCTACTGTCACCACCAAACTGAAATCTTCGATGTGCTAATATTAAAGGGTGTCACTTGAACACGTTCTGTTGTTGATTTTTGAATTATTGTTATTTTTTTTTATGCAAATGTTCTGTTAGTGATGGTAATGAAGGTCAAGTGGCAACGTGGGCGGAGAGTTGTAGTTCTTCCAGGAAAACTCGTGAAGCTCAATCCCTGAGCTGGAAGGCTCGTGAGGTCTATACTACAGAGATCAGATGCTTCTCATACGATAAAAACAATATGCTCTTCTATTAGGTAATGTGGATAAATTTTAAAAAGTAATTACGCATGAAGTGTAGACGTACAAGAAACAGACATGCAGTGGGTGGGTATTGGTTAATATTTCTCTACACAAAGGTACCACAACGCTTGTTCTCCCTCGTAGTCCAAGGACTTGGTGTGAACATCATTTTAGGAGCTGCTTTTTTACTACTGCAAAATCATTATGCCATTGTTTGAGCCCCATTTTGTCGTGAAAAATAGTGATTTTTTTTAAGAATGTGTAATTTAAAAGTAGAAAGAAAAAAAAAGGATTTATGTGCAAAATTCTTTTATTGAGAAAACGAGATTGAAAATGAGTTCGGGGAAGAAAATGAGGCTCAAACAAGGGCTTTGCACCAAATAATTCATATAGCCTGGAGAAATCACAATAATGCACCAAAGCATTCATAGCCATTACAATCACATTTTATCAAGTCAAAACGAAAGGGAAAAATGAAACTACAATTCCATGAGGTATATGGTAAAATATCTGAGTCTTAAAACACTACCTATTTTAGAAGGAGGTTTCACATCATCTAACCCCAAAAGTATCAATCAGAAATTTAATCAAATGTAGCAAGCTATGGGGTGGTAATATATAAATAAAACCAGTCTTCAATAACTCCGGCCCCAGTAGGTCCACTTTCTGGCAGGTTTTCCTGAGACAAAGCACAATGTCCCTGCATAAAAAGGAATATTTAGTCAAATAATGCCCAGTAATTCGCAACCAAGTAATTAGTAAATTAACGACCCATACACCAGACTTGTATAAACACATTTTTCCACTTGTTTACTACTGGAGTTCCACTGGGGGGAATGTTCATTCACCACCAAGCTACATCAGAAGATTCGGGAACTTCTATCAACAAAATTCTCAAAAACTGAACTTATATTGTACCTTCTGGGAGTTCTGGCTGGTCAAATGGAGAACATAGGGACTTGGCTGCACCCATCTCGCCCTTTGTCCTTGCTTTTACATCCTTCTCCACCTCCTACATTGCAAAACACAAATTAAACGAGGATAATTTTGATAAATTAGAAATGCCCAACCAGCAAACATGCAAACTACATTACAAGGGCCTAGCCAGTAGAGTTTTTCATTGGTTTAAGTACATATAGACAAGGCAGTCAAAAAAGGTCTAGTTGTCTTCAATATTTTGAAATTTCAGGATGGCAATCCCAGTAAAGTCGGGCAACTTGCCTATTCTCTACTAGATTTTCTACTTGCCCTTCTGCTAGTACTAATTCTAGTTGCGGTGTTGAGGTGTGGGGGTGGAATGATTCCTGTAGACAAATCAAATTTACCATGCATAGAGACTGGGTCCTATCCTAGGAGTACAAAAAGATAGCCACGTGAAGAGGAGAAATAGATATCATACCTCCTCATCACACCATGGAGCCAGAATCATTTTCTTTTGGCTCAGTGCTTCCGCAAATTCATCCCATGTGTTTACAGTTTGAATGCAGTCATCTCTTTTTTGTTTAGCAACTTCAAAGAGACTTTTCTGGATGCTATTGAGCAAGTCATTCACTTGCTCAACCAAATTAGCCACGGGAATATCAACTTTGGATGAATTATCACGTCGGACAGCACGCACCTGATAGAAAACCAAAAACTCAGTAGGAAGCAAATTAAGGATCAAGTATGACAGAAATAATGAATAAAGACACCAAATCGGCACATTTAATATACCTTTTCTTAGTATAAATTTATGCAGTGGTATATCCTGAAAATATAAAAAAATTGCAGAATTTAGTTCTGATACCTGATTATTAGCCAAGTCCTTGGGGCCTATTTCAATCCTAAGAGGAACACCTTTCATTTCCCAATTTGAATACTTCCATCCAGGTGAGTAGTTATCTCGAGAGTCCACCTCGGCGCGAATGCCAGATTCATTCAAGGTCTTTACGGTGGCTGCACATTCATCAAAGATTCCTTGAGTGTTGGCATCCTTATAGGGTACAGGGATTACGATTACTTGGATAGAAGCTATTTTAGGAGGCAGCACCAAGCCTTTATCATCCCCGTGAACCATTATCATTACCCCTATCTGCCAAAAGTTAAAAGAACAAAAAGGAAAAACAAATGTCAATAAGCACTGTGGCAGAAAGAAATTGTGCTAATAAAACCAGACTCGAGATTTAGGGCCTGTTTCATTTTCAAATTTAAATAATAATATTTTCTATGAAAAAGTTGGAAGAAAGGAATACAAAGAGGCAAATCCCAATTTAAGTTGCATCCTTTCCACTGCATTTGCCAGAAAACCTTCAAACAGGAATACGCACACTACTTAAAATAATAAGATGATAAGAGTGTAGACTAGTCTATCTGATTTGAACAGCATACCTTAAATGATTTTCAAGAAAACACTAGATAAGCGTTTGTCCTTTGAAAAGATTGTCGCAAGAACCTTGAAAAAGTATAAAGACAAAATGAAAGAATATCCTGCTTACTGTTCTGGTAGTATAAGCCCATGAATTCTGCCAGACCATAGCCTTTTCTCCTTTATCATTTTCAAAATTGATCTCAAACATTTTAGCAAAATTTTGGCCCAAACAGTGTGACGTTGCACCTTGAATACCACGCCCTGTGTTCGGAATAAAAGCCTGGCAAACAATGCATCAAGTCATGTAAAAATTTGGTAACAAAGTTCCCTTCACAAGAAGAGACCACTCACTCGGAATAATTAGAATTGAATAAGATAGTGTCATTATTAAACACCTCAACAGTAGTGGTGTAAAGTCCACCAGCAAACTTCTCATGCTCGCTTTTCTTGCCCTTAATAACAGGTACAGCCAAGAATTCTTCATAAATACGTCTATACAATTCCAGAATCTCAAGAACCTGAAACAAATACAATAAGAATTTAAATATCCTGACCATGCTACCAAAACTCAAACATTACTCATAAAAAATAAATTAGAAATCATCAAATATATTTTTTCCAACAATTATCCACGAAACTGCATGTAGAGAATAAGAATCTCAGCTCTTCAAATTCAAAAAACAAAATGCTTCCAGGTAGGTATCACGGGAATCCTCGAGCCATTTCCTGGAATCTTCTATTATATTAAGACTAAACTACCCACGTCAGTCACCCCATTCTCAAAATAAGGATATTGCAAAAGGTTCCTTTCATTTAAAGAGTAAAATGGAGATTTTTGATGAATATGACACTTGGGCATAGGCCTGAATCTGATATTCATACCCAACTCCATCAACATTGACTTCATTCTCATACCAATGCCACATTTTCTAAAAGTTTTGCTAGTCAGAAAGAATATATAAGTTAATGGACTCAAAGATACACACACGGCGAGAAAATAGTTTAATGCCCGGAAAGGGATAGGAGTGGGTATTAGTAATCACCAAAAAACTCTCTTGAAGCCAGCACAAAAAAATAGTTTAACGCCGCAACATGATAGGCGTTCCTTGATCCGGCAACAAGAACTAATGCTGTTCACAAGTTTCCAAGTCAAAAAAATCTTCGACCAACGACACCACAAAATTATTGTATATGTACATATTTGGAGTGTCAAAGCTGATGCTAACACAAAATAATCATGAGCCAGAAAGCAGTACTTTGAAAATTGAAGATGACCTAACATATAAAATGTAAAGCAATAGTAGAGTACTGGATATAGCAGTGAGAAAAGGTACTAAGCTTACAGAAAAAGAGAGGCTGGAAATTCTTGTCATTAAAACGCAAGTCTTTAAATTGTTCAGATTGTGGACCCACTTTTACATGTAAGATTTAGTCAAAAGTAAAAAGTTCGGAATCTTCCTAACAAGTGAAAATCCTGGCATTGCAATCCATAATATAGCAAGAAGTACCTCAGTATCTGCCTCCTCCTTAGTTGCAAAAGCAGTATGCCCTTCTTGCCAAAGAAACTCTCTACTCCTGCAAAATCATAGAGATGATATTACCAATTAATAGACGACAAAACCTGATTATTGACAGTTTTCATTTATTCTCCTTGTCAGGAGATACTGTTGAATTTTTTAAGTAACAAAAATATGGATAATCTGGGGATAACAGATCAATTCGTTTTAAATATATATCTAATACAAATACTGTGCCTCATGAAATAAAAGCCGTATCCTCCTCACAGCAAGACTACTGAACCTGTCCTGCCAAGAAAGCATAAAACTAACTAAAAGACAAGCTCCCTGAAAAGCACCTGATAAATGGAGTGGGATTGCTAAACTCCCATCTTACAACATTGCACCACTGGTTAAGTCTCAGAGGTAAATCACGGTGTCCCCTAATCCACTTAGAAAAATAAGGATACATAACAGTTTCACTAGTTGGCCGAATGGCAATGGGCACTTCCAGCTCAGATTCTCCAGACTTTGTAACCCATGCAACCTGTAAAAAGTTCAAGATCATAGTTTTAACCAAGGAATGATGGAGTTCTCATTTCTAGTGGTTGAGATTGCATTTCTAATGGTGGGCTCATTATAGGTGTTAATGTAGAAACTCGATATCACTATATTTTTCAGTAAATATTAATTTTAAGTTAATGAATCAAAGTGATGAAAAATGATCCATGTACAGGAAGGAATGTGGAAGGTGCCATCAAACTTGATAGTCACTGATCATGTGCTGCCTGTTTGCTATCGACACAGAAAGGAAACTAGGCCAAACCAAGAGTTACAGTTATCACCAGAAAATCTCAGACTTTCTAGAAAATAATCCACAAACTTCCAAAAGATACTTAATTATGCTCCAAACTACAGATAAAAATGGTGTAACACACTAGAGCCAAGAGTAAAGTAATCTCACCTCAGGGGCAAACCCCTCTATATGATCCTTCTCCTTTTGTAGAACACCAGGGGACACAAAAAGGGGAAAGTAGCAGTTTTTGATTTTCATTTTCTTAATTTCAGCATCAAAGAAGGTCTGCACATTTACATAGACATAGGAAACGGATTCAACAGACGTATCTAGAATCAACAAATGAGATAAGAATAAGAAAGGTTAAGGTTATCAAACAGGCAAAATAATTATTAAGCAAGGAAAAGTTATAGGACAAAACATTACAACATTCCATGCCTAACAATGATCCATTTTTTTTCCTCGTGATATTGCAGCTAATAACTTAGGTTTGAAAATAGGAAAATGCAAAGCATTGTTACTTGTAATGTGCACCTCATATATTTGGAAATCACATCTAAAGTATATGTTATTGTAAAATAATACACGACTGCCGGTTTCACACATATAATGCAAGTATCTACTACTACTACTACTACTACTACTACAATAAACCAAGTCCTTTTCTCATAGAATTTGGGGTCTATAATGTTAAAAAAAATTCACCACTCTATTCAATGCACTATTGAATTTACTAAAAGGATCAAAGAAATCAAATTTAATGCAATTATATCAAGTAACATACTACCAGTAGAGAGTATAGTTTCACGTGTAATGAAAACTTACTTGCAAGATCTCCCAAATGGACATCGCCCATGGCCGCAAAATGTAACAACCAGATATGTCATAGTACTCAATCATCTCACCATTAACGACAACCTATATAGTAAAGGTGAGAAAATGTGATCAAGGCTGCTACATCGAAAGAATTCCAGTTCTAAACTTATGAGACTGAAACAGGAATTCGGAGTCAATTTAAATAACATATAGGTTTGCAAGGACTAAATATCGTATTAAAAAGAAAATGAGTAAATAAAAATTCATGGAAGCACATACATCATAAGAATAAGTAGCCAGTAGTAAACACAACAAATATACATGCAAGCTCAACATACGACAACATTCAATAAAGCAGCCAGAAATAGAAAGAAGGTGACCTCAGAATACCACTCTCCAAAGTTGTCATCTTTCTTGACTGAGAGACCCAGACCTGTCTCTTTCTTCACTTCCTTCTTTTTTCCCCCTGCATAAAAATCATATTATTTTAAAAGACTACCCACATTGTTTATGCAAGTACGCACACACCTCCTCCATAAAGAATAAAAAAGAGTGGAACTACTGGCATCTTTATCTTTACCAGCCATGAGATGATGAATTGCACAGCACGGGACAGACCTGTAGACACGAATTTAGGCGAATTAGTAACAACTAAACAGTGAGATCAGGGTGGAATGTTATATAACTAATCTAAAAGAAACCATAATCAGATCGGCATACATAGAAGGAATGATACTAACTGCGAAAAATTCAAAAGAACATAAACAAGGCAGCCTCTTGGATTCATTTACATAATTATCACCAGACAAAAGAGTGAAAAAAACATACAGAAACAAATCCGTTATCCATCTAAGAATGTATCTAAACAAGCAGTTATTTTATTAATTCCGTTCTAGCAATAAATTAATACAGTAAACAACAAAACACAAAATCGAACTGGAAAAATACAAGTACAGAATGAGGGAGGGGGGGAGAATGTGTACCAATCGGAAGAGTTTCTTCTCTACGCCGCAATCGCAGAGTCAAATGCGCGCACAGTGGAGAAAGGAGAGGCTATAGCCGCTCTTCTTCCGGTAACCTAATAATGAATTTGTAACGTCGTTGCCTGTTTTAGGGAATATTGTAGGGTTTGTCCTCCATCTATACTTCTTTTAACAACTTGACGTTTAATTTTTTGAGACATAGCGTCATACCTGTTAAAAGTTTTAGGCCCTGTTTGATACAACTCATTTTTCATGGAAGCCACATTTTTCATTGTTTGATGGCAAAAAAGTTGTTGGGAATTCATTCTCTCCCTTCCCCTCACGCGCCCATTTTCCAGAAAATGAAGGGAAAAAAAAAATTTGGTTTGGTGGGTTTTGNTCATTCTCTCCCTTCCCCTCACGCGACCACTTTCCAGAAAATGAAGGGAAAAAAAAAAAAATTGGTTTGGTGGGTTTTGGTTTTCCTAACCGTTGCTGCTTTATTTTTGTTTTGTTTATTTTTTTTTTGACAATTGAAAAAAATTATAAATATAATGGTAAAAAATATTATCATTTTTATTAACAATTTTCATATAAAACAAAGCTAAACTAATGGTATTCGATATGATAATTTTTTTTGACAATTGGAACAAATTCTAAACTCAATGGTAGAAAAAATTATTACTTTAATAAACAATTTTCATGAAAAACAAAGTCAAACGGATACCAAACTTTCAACATTTTTCATGTGAAAAATTATACCAATAAAACACAATTAATTACAATTCCCAGTAAAATAATTTCTAGACAATTCAATTCCCTGAAA
>CAIGRO010204415.1:0-10277 GCA_903798355.1 Fraxinus baroniana
TAACAATTGACATTAATCTTGCCATTTTTTAGGGTAATTGTTGACACATAAAAGCGTACGGTCGAATTAGATGGCCCAAGAAGTGAAATCCCAAATAAGAGACTTGAAGAATAGGCCTAAGGAAAATCATACAAAAGGCCCAAGGTAGAATTGGGCAATGGAGGCCCATCATCGCCCAAATCTACAAGATGTCCAAGCCCTGAGCGAGTACAGTGTTTTATTAATATTCAGGGCGACGATATTGTTTATCGCCCAAGCTTTCAGGACGCTCAGGACCTAGACGCCTTCCATTTTAAACAACAGTTATCAAAAGCAGTTAAGTGATAATCTCATCATGTCCCACGATTCAGGATCCTAGTTACAAGCAGTTAAATGATATCACTAACGACGACGATTAAGACAGCAGTTTCAGGACGAACCAGCCATGATGAAGGACATGATGGCTGCAGGACGACCAACAGTTCCAGACAGTTCTACAATAACTGTCGAAAGAGTATAAAAGAGAAGAGAAGACATAGGATAAAGGACCCCAAAATCAAACACTCTCGAAAAGAGAATATGTAATTTTCATTATCTTTACTTTTATAGTACCTTATTTTCCTTGTTCTGTGTGCTTGCATCCTTTGGAATCATTTCATTCCTCACTCATTGTACATCTTCATAAATAAAAATATTCATTTTTGAGACTTTGTCTCAAGAGATTTGTTCCTTACACAATCGTCTGAACATTTCCTTTAATTGTTAACGAAGCCCGACTTAACCGCGTGAAACAGGAGTATAGGGTTTTAGGTTTAATTTGATATGGAGTAGCAACTTTCACGAACACTTTTGCAATTTTTTCAATGATATTAAAAACAATAACTAAAGAATGTATGAACGGACTATTCTTTCCTTTTCAACTTTTTTTGAACTAGAAAGTAAAAAGAAAAAAATTGGGAACAATTTCTACTACGGCTTGATTATTCGATCCTCGATTTGTGTATGATGGAGGCGTGATTGTTTCAATGTATGGTTTGGGAGTATTTGGGTGGATGGTTGATAATTGGTATTATTATTATTATTATTTGAATTTGAGAATCAAAGATAATAGGTTGAAGTGAAACGGTTACAAGATTGTCGTACAAGAAAATGAATAATAAAAAGGGGATCAAAGAAAAGAATAAATTAGGTAAAGAGGAAAGCAATTTATTCATATATTCAATTATGTTTATTACAATGATAAGTCTATATCTAGTGCAATTAAAGGGGATGTATTTAATTGTGGCTTTTTATAGAGCTTTATAGAATTTTTTTTTAAGTGATTTTATTTTATTTTTTGTGAAATCTTGGAATTCTATAGATATTTTTGAAATTAATGGAAGTATTTCACAAACTTCTATAGCGTCTGATTGGTACACATTAAAATTTTCATTCTCATTCTTTTACTCATTTTTAATTACACGTTCTTCAATAAAATAATATTTTTCATTACATCAATAACTTTTCCTTCTTTTTCAACCACATATTCTCTATCAATCTACTATTTTAGAATACATTCTTTCAAAATCATGTGGTTCAGACACACTATATAATTTTGTAAGACTTTTATACAATTTGACTTTTAACTTGTTTCACTTGAAATAAAATTCACTTGTATCTAGTGCAATAGTGAAACTTTTACACATGGGAGGTGGATTTAGGGCTGGCCGTGGGTCGGTTCGGTTCGGTTCGGTTCTGGTTGGTTCCTAAATTTTCGGGTATTTAATAAATGAAACCGTCGGATACAAATATAATTATGGAACCGTTCGGGTTCGGTTCTGTTCCGTACAATAATTAATTTTTTTTAACATTTACAACAACACTGCATAAATATAACTAATGACATTCTATTCGTAACTTTTACAAATTAACGTAGATCAATTCAAAAATATATAAATAACTAGCTGTCGAATAACATTAATTCAATGTATACAAATACCAAAAATGGGTTAATGGGCTTTAAAATTAAAATTATGAAATGATCTGATGTATTTAATTAATTTGTTAATTTATTTAGAAAACATAAAATAATTTAATTAATTCAATAAAAAAATTATTTAATTTCGGTTTTTGATCTAGACACGAGACTCCTACCCAAACCAATCGGTTCTTGATTCTGGTACCTATTCGGGTATTTAATTTATGAAGAACCGCTCGATCCGGTTCAGTTCGAGACTTTTGTCCACCCCAAGGTGGATCTCCGGTTCATCTTCCCTTTTCTCTCTCCGTCCCCCTTTCCCATGTAATAAAAAATAAATCACCTTAACTAGATAAAATAAAGTTTGATATATATAATATTTCAGAATTTTTCAATGATATATATATATATATGAAAAAAAAATTGTTATGATTAATACAATTTTAAGTTGTTTGATTGAAATTATTTTTCATGAAAAATATATTTTCAAAAGTTGGTTACGTGACCATGTTTTTTCTCAAAAATAAGAAAAATATTTTGTTTGTGGGGATAAATTTTTATTTTCTAAGCAATTCATACTTCTTAAAAACTCAACTTTATGGAAAAGTACAATATTTTTTAATTGAAAATCAAGTAAATCAAACATATTTAATTGACAAATTTCATGCAAATAAATTTTAGACAATGCAATTTTCATGAACTTATTTTCTTTTCATACGAGTTTTATAATTGCGATCAAACATACCCATTTGCCCTTTTAACCTAGGCCGCCTTAGTTTGGTTTCTGGTCCAGTTCCGCTCCCTTCCTGTTCTCTCTCGTCGATTGTCATTTCCCTCTCTCATAAACAGCAAGGCTCCGATGACTATAGGGCGATTGCCGGAAATGGAAACAAAGCTTTGTAACGTACTTCACCAACTTTTTTTTCTTTGTTTTGAATAGAAAATCAACAATTTGAACCCATAAAAATTGTTTTTTAAAATATCTAAATTAACTTATTCATAATTTGAATTGAACATTATTTTAAATTTATATCTAAATTATATTTCTATCAGCAACTTCACTCTTAATATTTGAATTAGACTTGTAATAATACTTGCATTTTAAAATTATATCTAAATTATATTTCTATATGCAACTTCACTCTTAATATTTGAATTAGACTTGTAATAATACTTGCACAATCTTAATTGACAATTTTACACTTGACAATATCATATTCGTCCATTTTTAAAATTGTTAAAAAGTGTTTTAAATAAACGATCTGAATTTTGACAACACAAAGGTTGTCAACAATAATTGTCAATAAAAATTGTACTAATTAGAGATGACAAAAAACACATTCAACCCATGGGCACGCCTTGAAATAAGACGAGGATTACCCATCTAATCAGGTAAACGAAGCATGACTAGATGGAGATCGTTGCCTCGAAGTGAGTAGGGACGGGTACGATAAATATGGTAACTCCCTGTTTAAAGTTAATTTCAAATATATAGTTTTTATCAAACAAAAAGAAAAGATTTATAATCATTTTTCAAGAGAACGTGAATTGTTCTTGGAAAAAAAAGGTAATAAATTCAGTAACTAAAGATATAAAAAAATAAATGGGACAAGGACCTGCCCTACCCTTTCTCGATCAATCTTGTATCGTCCTGCTTTAATCGGGTATGGGACAAGACAATGTAACAAAAATACTCGACCAGGTGAAAGACAGGAGTGGTCGACCAGCCTTATACTTGCCACGTTGCCATCCATATTACAAATAGTTTAATTAGCTATATAAATAAAAACAGAAAAGCAGTTGGGATCCCTAACATTTCAAAACTTAGCATAGATTACCTAGACCTTTCATTTTAACAATTGGAGACCCAAACATTTACTTATCGTTGCAGATGGAAGACATGTGGATAGAATCCATCCATCCATCCGTTAGTTAGCAAAAAAAGGCAATTTGACTAGAGCTTTAACAATTTCAAAGGAGGAAGAAGGGGATGAACTTTTTCTTATCTTATTTATTTTTTGTTTAATTAAAGTTTATTTTAATTATGTTTATGGGAAAATATGTAAAATGACTATTTTACCCCTTTGAATTTGTTCAAAATATGGCCAAATTGCTTTTTTTAGTCAACGATCTGCAATGGCAAGTATAGGTTTGGGTCTTCAACTGGGAAAATGAAAACTTTGGGTGATCTCTACTAAATTCTGAAAGGTTAGGGACCCTAACTGCTATTCTCCCTGTAAACAATGAGTCGGCCATCCCCAATCTATTAATCTGATTCACGTGGATGCGATACCCCATTATTGTAACCGTACAAGTGTCACACAAGACGAGAATACAGCAAGGCCCAATCCAATATCCAAGTGACTGGATTGGGCCCTACCCAATTGAGTACATCACCTTCTCCTCATTTACATTCTTATCTACATACTCTGAAAAGAAGTTATTGAAAGTGACAATTGGGCCACATCCAACTTTGCGGCCACCGTAGAGTACCCTCCACGTTGCACGACCTAGGTCACAATCTTGGGCCCATGGGCTTCAGAGGTTGCGTGGTGGACGTTTTTTTAGTTGCGTGGCCATTTTTGACTAAGTCTTTTGTTTTATTTATCAAACACGTGAATGTCCCCGAATGAAGCAGGTGGACACGTGGACTGATCTCATTTGTTTACTAAAAATCATAAAGATTTTTTTATTGGTTTATTATTAATTTATTTGAGTGGTGTTTTTGATTGGCCGGCAATGAAAATCAATCTTCTTGGAATTTACTTTTTATTTTCTTAAAATAGTAAAAATATCGCGTTCATATTAAGCTCCTGGTTGGTGGAGATTAAAATCATATATTTAATAAATTTTGATAAAAAATAATGAAATTTATAGTAGAAAATTTGTGAATAATATAAAATATATGATTAAAATTAATTGTTAACTTTAATTTAGATTAAAATCAAAATTATAACCAGTATCAAACAGGGGCTAATTTGAACAATTTTTGCTCTCGTCTTTTAAATTCAGCTTGAGTACAGCTGAATAGATTTCAATACTTGGTAGTTCTTGCACGATTGGATTTTTGACCATCTATAACACATAAGACTAGGCACGTGTTGACAAGAGATCAACAATTGGTGAAGTCTATACAGAGTTGAATCAAGATTGAACTTGTGTTAAAAATTTAGAAGTTATAATTTTGAGGTGAATCGATTGATTCTTTACTTATTTTTATATGATTTTCATTTTTTCAAATTTTCAAATCCGAGTCGAGTTAGTCAATCCCATAGAAAAAAATATTAAAATCTTGAAAAATAGTAGAATATTTAACGTGCCATTTTTATTTTTGAAAGTAATGGTGTATTTGAGTCACATTATTGTGGAAGAATGTATTCTGGAATAATAGAATGATAGAGAATGTGTGGTTGAAAAAAAAGGAAAAATTATTGATGTGATGTAAAATATTATTTTATTGAAAAATGTGTTGTTGAAAATGAGTAAAAGAATGAGAATAATAATTTCAATAAATACCAAACACGGGCTAAAAAGTCAACATCAATAGCGAGCTAAAAAGTCACTGCTTTGTAGAAGGCAGTTGGGTGAAGCCTTTAAACTTGAAAAATCTTGACTTTAGGGAATAAACCCCTCAACTTTTCTTCCTTCCATTGGTTGGTATTCAAACTTTATTAGATACATTTTTGAAAAACTTGCTTATAGGAGAACCTTGGAGTAAAGCCTCCCAACTTTAGAAATGTGGTTGAATCTTCGGCTTTCGATCCTTGTACGTATAACATGTTAACTAATCATTTAAATCAGCACCTTACTTTTTGATTAACACTGTTTTAATTGATATTTTAAATGAAATTGACCGAAGTACTCCAAGAACGAAGGTTGAGTTAATTGAGAATACACTTCTTTTCTACGACGTTACCGATTGGTAACTAACTTATAGTTAAGTACTAGTAATTTTTTTTATGTAACTGAAAATTTACTGACGGATTTTTAAAAACTAATATACCAAGTAAGGGTTTGTTCTCTTTGTAATTTTCAAGCCAAAATTTTTAAAATACGTTTTGGATTTTCAAAACAATTTTTCAAAATACAATACAGAACACATTTTCAATTATCTCAAAATAGACACTAAAAATACAAAACTTAAAATGAATTCAAAACTCAAAATACAAAATAAAACAACCCACGCTTTTTCTATATTTTCATTTCAACTCGAGGATGATGATTTTCTGAACTGACACAGAATCCTAAGCTGCTTTTCAACTAACGTGTAATTTCCTTTTTCTTAGTGTCAAGATAGAACAAAATTCTAAGCCTCTTTTCAACTAATTTGTTGAATTTTTTTCTTTGTAGCATAAAAGATAGAATCATAGAACCCCACTTCATGCACCTTTGAACAAGCACCCAAATTTGGCATTCTTTTTCCTATTTACTAGTGCATCTCTATCATGTGGTGCAGAAATACCTAGAATTGAATGCCAAAAGTATAAAAATACATCTCATAAAATAAATAAAAAATTTGACACCTGAATCTCGAGTTTTTGCCATCTCGGCTATCAAGGTTGAGCTGTTCGACCATTTAAGCCGTAAGTGAACTCAATTCAGTACATCGTCTTTTCATTCAGGAAGTTATTAACTGTTAAACTTCCAAATTTTGTGAGAAATAAATGCAAATCAAGATCTTCGACAAAACAGAAAGTTTCATTACTGACTATAAGCTCATTCACAATATATTATTCCATTAAACACATCACCAAAACGCGTAGCTAACTCGTCGTACAAAGTAAACTACTCAATAAGAGACCATAACCATGTGGTCTGATCTTCAACTGGGAATCCCAAATTGCATGAATTCAGTTGTAAATCACCATAACATTCATCATCTTCAAGTTTCACAAAGCACGGTGGGGGCATAAGGGTCCTGCTCAGGTTGTCTTCTTCGTCTTGAGAGAAATCCGAGTCAAAAATATGCGAAGAATCCGACGGCTCTAAGAAAGAGGAAGGAATCCCATCTGTATAATGCGGGCTATCTGAATCAAAAACATCACTTTTTGCAGAAGTTGCATCTTCTTGTTTGAAAATCACCATTGGAATATTTGATGCATTTGGCGAGACAGAACTGGGAAGTGGCTTGTTTGGTTCTGAGCCTGCTTGTAATGGACTTCTTGTATCACATGGCTCTGATTTTGGCTTCCCTTTCTCTCTCTGAAGCAATTTCTCTTTGAGCAAACGAACCTATAAAGGGAAAAGGACGATCCATAAGACAAAACAATCAAGAGACCATTGATCCACCGTGTCTAAAACCTTAAAACTATTACGAGTCTTCAACATGCCCTTGACGTGCTCATCGAATTCAAATAAGTGCACAATTTTCATAAGCCGTTCTGGACTCAACTTCTGTTGCTCTTATACCATGCTCAAACTACAAAAAAGGGGTCTTTTAACAAGACATTGACATGCTGGAGATATACTCATATTCAAATAAGTGCACAATTTTCATAAAAGGTTAGGGACGACTCAAGACTTCTGTTGCTCTGATACAATGTTAAAAATTACACCACGTAGAAAGTGTTTTTGAAAGAGGAATGTCAAAATCAGACAGAAGATAACAAATTCATGTTAGCAGTCCCTCTCTATTAGGAGATAGCTTAAGCTCTACCATGAGGTTGTTCAACTTCAGATGCTAGAACAGATAAGATTTGAACTTTTTTTAACCTTAACAAGGATCCAACTTATCAATAAGCAATTAATGCAACTTGCACTTGAATTCAACAATGCTGAATGTTATGACAGATCAAACAGATTACCTCATTTTTCAATTCTTCATTCTCTTTGAATAGGTTATCATGATCAGCTTTAAGTTTATCATAAGTTGCTTTCAAAGAATTATAATCCTTCTCCAGCTGCTTGGTTTTGTACCTGGCTCTCCTATTTTGATACCATATAGCAACTTGTCTAGGCTGCAAACCAATTTCTTTTGCAAGCTGAATCTTTCTCTCAGGTTCTAGCTTGTTTTCCACCTCGAAACTCTTCTCGAGAAATCGCACTTGATCAGGCGAAAGTCGCCTTTTCTTCTCCGGTTGGCGAAAGCACCCATCGTAATTCTCACTTCCATTTTCTTCTTTGTCAAAGAATGGCCTATCCGGCGAATTTTCTCCACCAATATCTTCGAAATTAACAATGGATGTAGAGCCTGAAACTGATACACCCACCATCATCATTCATTGAATTCTTGAAATGATATATTTTCTATATTAATTTGCTAACTCGCAAACAATATATTGGACTTTACTGGATACTAATCATACAAATTATTTAATTTTCCAATCTCAAATATTGAGTCCCAAGAAATTCATAATCAGTAGTAGTGTACAAGATCAAACGAATGAATCGAAAGCATAAAAATCAGATGATTGCTGTGCTTAACAGTTAATTTCTAAAAAACGTAATTCTGAGAAACTTAAGTTACTTTTGAACACGACAAACATGCTCTGTCCTTCAACTTCAGTTTACCACTTGTTCAAAAAGGGAGAACAATTAACAACTCTGTCAAACATTAAAATAATGTGCCTAAACCAGAAAAATTTTGATCCCAGAATATAAAATCATAATAAGCAACAATTTATTATGGAATCCTCAAACCATAATTTGATCTCATCATCCCAATTCAATTTAATCAAGCATGAAGATTAGCTAAATTCCAACTTGTCAATAATCGGAAATCTCAAGAAAATAATGCAGAGCATTTTACAATTGCAACAGCCAACAAGTGAAAAAGTAAGAAAATTACCATGAAAAGAAGGGGAAGAACTGGGGATCCAAAGAGAATCAAGAACTTCAGAAGAACAAGGAAGTTTTTCATTTTTAAGTAAAACAGAAGTCATTTTAGAACTATCAAACACCATCCCATCACCCTCCATAGCTTTAAATGAGTTTTTTTCGTGGGCACCGAGAAAAGTAGCAAAAATTTCAAGAATTTCAACTTTTCAAGGCCTGTGACGAAAGAAAGTAATGATGAGCATAATGTTTATGTGGGAGTACCGAGGGCACACACCCATCAGTCACCAGTGACAGAGGAGAGAGAAACAAGAGAGAGACCTCGTGAAATTTGAGTGAAGACTTCGAACTATGGGTGTAGTGTGTGCGTGTGAGAGAGAGATATTCTTCTGCGGGAAAGGGAGCTTTCGGGGGGATTTATAAGGAGCTGAGTGCAAGGAGAGTTTCTTGTAGGATTGGAATGCATATGGCTAAGTTACTCATTTACCCTTGATACGAGTTTTGTTTGCTCCTATTTTTTAAAATTCATTTTTAATCATACATGTTGGCATCCGACCTCCAAGGTCGATAAGTACAGTTTGGTGTATGCGATAAGCCTGTGCTAATTTGAGTTCGAATAAATGATATCAGCTCGAATTATATAGTTTATCGAGGTCGAATGGAACATAATGATTAAAGATTTCTTACGCATTGTACTAACGATCAATCAACAAGTGACATATAAAAGGTCTTGTATCAACGCCTACTATTTGAGCCAATGAAATGCTTTACCTTCCTTCCCTAAGTAACTCATTAATTATTGGGATCACATGTAAGGTTAACTCATGATAATCTGATAGGCCGAGCTCATTAACCAATCCAAACATGCCAGTAAGTGTAATTTTTCAGTTCGACGCTGTAGCTGATAAGATGGGGAGATGAAGGATACATGCAGATTCCTCTCTATAAAAGGAAGAATGGAAAAGAGGAGAAAGGGAGACATAACTTTACATTACAAGTATTATGCATTTTCATATTTCAAATATCTCTTTAAAAAAAAAAAGGGAATAATTGTATTAATGCTTGTAATCGTTTGATTTACTATCAATCAAGTTCTTATTTGCATCATGAGATAACTTAAATCTTGTTTATACAATTTTCAACGTCAACAATTTGGTGCTAGAAGGAGGGCCCCTTAAAAGCAGCCCTATCTCTCCAATAAAATCCACAAAGAAATATCACCATGGATGATTTCTCAACATCTGGAAGTCAATTTCATACCCATCCCGAACAAACAAGCAGTCCACAAAACGCTGAAGAAGATGAGGTCAAAACGAAACTATCGACCCTCAAATGATTGCGATTGTTGATACCGACCTACGAGGTCACTAAGCTCGGACTATTTATGTCCCAATGAGAAGAGGACAACACGATGTCGGGTATGTGAGATCAGCTCGGTTCTTGTGTAATCTTGCCCAGCAAGCTATTGTAGCCCCCCAAGACGCAGCAGTAGTTGGTGATTGCAGACCACTGATAAGATCTTCATGCTACCAATTAAAAGAAGGTAAATGGAAAGGTCCCACGTCAG
>CAIGRO010204432.1:0-20189 GCA_903798355.1 Fraxinus baroniana
ACTTTCGAACAAAAATATTATGCGATTCTTAATAATATAGATGTCAAAACTAAGGGGTTGTTCTATTTGTATTTCAGTTTTGTATTTTGAGTTTTGAATTCATTTTTAGTTTTGTGTTTTGAGTGTACATTTTGAGATCATTGAAAATGTGTTCTTTTTGACACTTTGAAAAATAGTTTTCAAAAATCAAAAATTAGAAAAAGTCGTTCTCTTTCTTCCCCTCTCATCTCTCTCCCTCTTCTTATTTCCTCCTTTATTTCTCTCTTCCATAATCTCATTAACACACTTCCATGCCGTCTTCTTCACCAACAAACACAGCGAAACCAAAATGGGTCATGTAATCCGGGCATAGCGTAAGAGAACAGGATCCGTTTACAAGTCTCACACCCATCATCTCAAGGGTCCGGCCCAATTCTGTTCCCTGGACTTCAGCAAGCGCAATGGCTACATTAAAGGTGTGGTGACAGAGATCATTCACGATCCTGGACAAGGTGCATCACTGGCCCGAGTCACCTTTTGCCACCCATTCCAGTACAAGCACTAGAAGGAACTTTTCGTCGCCTCCGAGGGTATTTATACTGGTCAGTTCCTTTACTGTAGTAAGAAGGCCAATCTAGTGGTGGGTAATGTGTTGCCCCTTAGAGCCATCCCCGAAGGTGCCGTCGCTTGCAACGTCGTGAACCATGTTGGTTGGTGACCGTTGGGGTTTTTTGCTAAGGCCTCTAAGGACTACGCTATTGTTATCCCACACTACCATGACAATGGATCATCTAGGTGTGTTGCTAAATATTTGCTTTGCTTCATTTGTGGTGGTGGCCATGGTGGCGGATCTGGCGGTTGTGTGGTGCAGACGATGGTGGTGGTTGCGGCGGCGACGGTGGTGCGGTGCGGTGACATTAGTGGTGGTTGAGATGACGTTAAATTGAAAATACTCAAAACGCATTTTGAAAATTTTGGCTTAATTATAACGGAAAACACCCAAAACGACAAATTGGTTTTCTTTTTAAATTTTTAACTTGTTTTCAAAAACGCAGTTTCGAAAATAGGAAAGAGAACGTATTTTCACTGTTTTGAAAAATTGAAAACAGAAAAGAACTTGAAAACGGTAAAGAGAACATACCCTAAGAATATCAAAAGTCGATTCAACTTCCAAGCAAGTGAAGCAATTTCTTAAAGCTCATAACACACAAAATTTTTAAAAATTTATACATTGAAAAACATTATAACTTTCTTTCCTCACATAAAACCTTAGAATATCTACAAGAGACTCTTTAAACATAAGATGCTCTCTATTTTAAAGAGTCAATATTTAAAATCATATATCAAGAGATTCTTTAAATTAATATTTTAATTTAGAGAGTGAGTTTGACTTTCCAAATTTGGAGAGCTAAACTCACTCTCTATAATTAAATGCATTTAAAGTGTTTCAATTTTCAATGTAGGAAAATAATAAAATAATCTAACGAAAAGCTAGTTAAAATTAAAAATAAAGAAAAATAATAAATTTCAATTTTCAATGTAGGAAATCAATAAAATAATATAAATAAAAGCTAGTTAAAATAAAAGATAAAGAAAAATAATAAATATTTTTTGGGAGTAGTAAAATTAAGTGTTAAATATAAAGAGCTTGTTGGAGTACTTCAAAATTTTAACTCTCTAAATTTATAGATGCTCTCCAAATGATAGAATATACTCTTTAAAAATAGAGAGTCTCTTGAAGGTGCTCTTAGTCTTTTCATATATAAAAATGCGACGTGTATCCTCTGAAGCCATCATTAAAATAACCAAAAGAATAATGCTACTTGGTCATGGTCAATCACTGAAGGTGGGTTGACAGGGTGTTGTGGTAGGATGAGATTGGATATTGTATTTTTTTTAACTGTCCAATCATATGTTACGTGTGTCCCTTCTATTATTGAGTCTATTATTGACTTGTTACTATAACAAGCCCGTAACCAAAAAGACTCCACTTGTCCATACTAGATGTGAACTTAGACGGTGGTTGATGGAGATTAAAATTAGATTTTTAGTAGATTGTGATAAAAAAAATTTTAAAGTGTGATTGAAAAGCTGTGAAACTTATAAAAGATGTAGTTAATATTAATTGTTTGATTTTGACTTAGATTAAAATTTGATTTTAATTCATACCAAATATGGCCTTAGTAAATACCAAGGGAAAAAATTTATTTAATGACCGACAAAAAGTGGAACAAGACTGAAAATAAGAGTAAAAAAACTGGTGTAAATTTCAAGAAGGTAGGACCAATTCGTATTAGGGACATGACACGTAGAATATGCTTTAATAAAAGTTTTCCAAATGACTTGTTTCGAGTTTTCTACTAGAGGACAGGACACACGTTATAGAACGAAAAGTCCACGTCCAAGAAACTACCAGTAGTAAAATTAAGTGTTAAATATAAAGAGTTTGTTGGAGTGCTTCAAAATTTTAACTCTCTAAATTTATAGATGCTCTCCAAATGATAGAATATACTCTTTAAAAATAAAGAGTCTCTTGGAGATGCTCTTAGTCTTTTCATGTATGAAAATGTGACGTGTATCCTATGAAGCCATCACTAAAATAACTAAAAGAATAATGCTACTTGGTCAGGGTCAATCACAGAAGGTGAGTTGCCAGGGTGTTGTGGTATGATGAGATTGGATATTGTATTTTTTTTAACTGTCCAATCATATGTTACGTGTGTCCCTTCTGTTATTGAGTCTATTATTGACTTGTTACCATAACAAGCCCGTAACAAAAAAGACTCCACTTGTCCATACTAGGTGTGAACTTAGAAGATGTTTGGTGAAAATTAAAATTAGATTTTTAATAGATTGTGTTAGAAATTTTTGAAAAGTGTGGTTGAAAACTGTGAGACTCATAAAAGATGTGGTTAATATTGATTGTTTGATTTTGACTTAGATTAAAATTTGATTTTTATACATACCAATTAGGCCTTAGTAAATACCAAGGGAAAAAATTTATTTAATGACCGACAAAAAGTGGAACAAGACTGAAAATAAGAGTAAAAAAAACTGGTGTAAATTTCAAGTAGGTAGGACCAATTAGTATTAGGGACATGACACGTAGAATATGCTTTAATAAAAGTTTTCCAAATGACTTGTTTCGAGTTTTCTACTAGAGGACAGGACACACGTTATAGAACGAAAAAGTCCACGTCCAAGAAACTACCTGGAAGTGCAGTTTTATTAGGAACTCACGAGGTACAATTTATTTAAATTTCTAATACATTGTATGAAGTACAAATAATTGACTAATGAATGGAATAATTGGCTAAATCATGGTAGATTGGGTAGGTAATGAATGTGAAATTGACTAATTAATTGTATTTAATTAATCATTGATTTTTGAAGGGCTCAAAAGAGTTTCTAGATTTTCGACGATTGAGTGACTTAGTGGTCAAGAAAATGTGCGAGGAATCTTGTAAAAATGGATTAAGAAAAATTATGGTTTTTTCTTCGAGTCCAAAAAATTTTCCATATTCAAAGTTGAAAATTTGAAAACTCTAAAAAGGCCGATTTTGCAAAGGCATGTGTCCCTAAAATTATTTCAATATATAGCCCTTGTTTGAAAAAAGTTTAAAAAGTTGTTAAATATTTGAGGTCAATCTATGTTGCTACCTCGATAACACCTAGAGTCATCGAGATCTGTGAACCAGGCCATGGAAAACCCATGTTAATTATTTTGAGTATAAAGTAAAACTTATTTTCAAAATAAGAAATCTTCAATGTCAACACATATTTAAAAAAAGGGAAAAAAAAAAGGCTATTGAGATTTTAAAAAAATAAAGAAACTACTTTTAAAACAGATGGTTTTTTAGCTTAGCCAAATAAGCTCATAATCAGATTCTGTCACATTCCAAACACTACCCAAGGAACCTGTGGGCCTCGAGATCAACACGGACTTCTGGCCCAGTCAAGACATAGGCCCAGCACACACGTGTGCAGTGGATTGTACCACACGTAACTACCTTCCACAAAAAGCCATAGTATCCGAAAGGAGCGCGTGTCTATACTTGCGCTCCCGAATCAACTTGCGCTCCCAAATCATTACTCGTCCTCTCCACGTAGAAAAATCGCGTGGTGTCGGTGCATCCCGGATTTGCAACCTTTAGAGGAAGAAAAAACGAACGCCAACCGCTTCTCGGTTTGTAACGGACAGATCGCCATTACTCAGAGAACAAAATCCACCGGAAGTATTCACAACTCGCCGGCGAAAGACAATAATCAACAATTAAAATCGGCGATTGATCACCGGATTAAAATTCAATTCCTAAATGCATGAATACTTTCCTAAAATGAAACATTAATAGAGAAAACTGATTTACAGCACTCAATTAATAGAGAAAAATCCATTGTGTGCGTGTGTGTGTGTGTTTGCATGTAGAAATTAAATGAAGAAGAAGACAACTTACGATGATTCTCCTAGAAAACAACGTTTGTGGCAGTGCAGGACAATATCTTCAATCGGCGAGCTCAAATTCAGAGAACAGATATATAGAGAGAGAATATACGAAGAGAGAGAGTAGTGAGAAGGGGAAGGAGGTGAAGGAATGTACTGGTATTTATAAATGTGGACAAGGGTTTATGGCCTTAGGTTAGGGTAATTTACTGTAACTAAGGTTGAAAAATACACCAGTGTTTTGTCTGTCATAAGCAATAAATTAATTAAAAATTTTACTTTCCTTGATTATTGACAAATATAATTAAAAAATGGATTTTATTAGAAGAACCAGACTTAAAGCATGTTTGGCTAAGCCTAAGCGTTTATAAAGAATCTCACTGTCTCCTTGGAAAGAAAAAGGTGGCATGATTCACATGTAAGAACAATTCTTTTTTGGTTTTTTTTCTTGATCAAACTCCATGTGAATTAGCAGCCGGTTACACCAAGTCGATAACACAATCGCACACCGAAGTCAAGTCGAGGAATCCCATCTTCGTAAATGACTTCTCGACTAATCTGAGATTTTGAGGTTGTGATATCACATACAAGAGGTCGAGTTCACATGTTGACTTGCTTAATTCGCACGCGATTACTCAATCGTTCAAATTCTTCTCTACTCAACAAAAACACAATTAAGGAACCATTCCAAGTCAATCACTCTTCAATGAAATCATCTTAAATCACTTGCACGTAAACAATAGAATGGTTCAAGAGGCAATTTCAAAACATAAAATCAGGAAAAAGGTCAACGCATGTCCATGACAAAGAGGTGTAAAATATAGGTAGGCAGGCACCTTGTAAAACAATGGTATAGTTTCAACCACACATTTGGTATGCAGTACCATGTGGAGCAAGAAAACATTATATTAATAAGATTTCAGATTCTTTTTCTTTAATATTATCTAATACTGTTCAATCATTGAATCGAACATGCTTTCAACGTTACTATCTTACCGCGAATTGGAGGTATATTTTATAATTTAAGATTAATAAAAAGCAAAAAGTGTAAAGGTGTATTTTACTATTTACACCAACTTTTGGGTTTAACTTTTAACTAGAGGTACTTTACCCCTTCCCTTTGGGTTTATCAAGAGTTACTTTTTAACTTTACATCAGAGAAATTATCCTTTTTCAAAAGACAGCTACTTTTAAATTTTCAAAATAGTTCCTCGCAGTGACAATTTTTCATTGATCTCTACAGAGTTCAAATTTTGATTACATGGATACAGTCAATAAACTTCAATGAATTGGATAAAACTAAGTATTTACTCTCACCGTGCACATTCTACCATATTTTACAATACTCACACACAGAGAGAGAGAGAGAGAGTAGATGCATTCGACAACAAATATAGTTTTCGTTTTTGCTATTTCATAGATGTAAGGTGAGAAAACTCGTGCACGAGTTCTGTTCGTGGAACTTCAATAAATCATAGGCATTGAACTATCAATGCATAGATGATGATAAGTCTTGTACATTTTGCTATAGTGTCCATTGACAATCCTCAGCAAGAAACTGAAGCAGTGCTGATATACTGACTTATCGCATGGCAATGTTGGGTGCGCCCACTTAATGCAGATGCAGTAATAGAATAGAAACTTCTATCCAATGATATACTGATCAAGTCCATTTTATCTTTAGTCACCATACAAAGACCAATGGATACACCATCACTTCTTTACGTTGAAAACTGATCGACTAATTGACACGGGAGGACAATAAGAGAGGTTTCCGTTCTCCTTTTGCTTTGTTATACTTGCTGCTTAAAATGGTGACGAGAGTAGAGACCGCTTCAGCAATATGCTTCCCTTTGTTCAACATCACACAACTTAATCTGCAAAACGAGAAGAATATAACTACAAGTCTACAACATAGAATTTTCATCGTCAATCTTACCAGCATATAAATTAGTTCTTTACACCATTCTGTTATCAGTTTTTAGCAGTATAATTTTCCTATAATGCAGAGCTGTAGAAAATGACACTTTCTATTGTCCTCCGTCATTTTTGCTTCTTGAACATTTAAGTCATTGACAGTCTGCTTGCAGGCATTCACACTTACGGGTTTAACTGCAAATCTCACACGTATCTGACAAAGTTTGCTCTCATTAAAACTAAAACTAGAACTTGTGAGGTCCTAAACTTCTCTGCCCCACACATGAATATAATTATTTTTCTTCATCATAAAATTCTTTCTTTTAATATTTATTCTCTTTGATTTTATTCGGTGCCAACTCAATCACAAAACCACCAGGTATAGAGTAGAAATTATCAGATGAAATCAAGATTTATGTTACTGTTTACCTCCTTCCGTTAGCTGCATCGGTAATTTCAGCTCTGGTGGGCACTCCAGACTTAACAAGTGACTCCAGAACCTGTGTTGCCCAAATGACGGGTACATGGGCAGCATTGCAGATTGAAATAATTTCTTCCTGTATATCTGCAAGCTTTTCCCAACCACATTCCACTGCGAGATCTCCTCTAGCAATCATGACGCCCAACGGGTTTGGAGATTTCATTGCCTCCAATAGCAAGAGTGGCAAATTCTCAAATCCATCTCTTGTCTCGATCTTTAAAATAACCCCCAAATTCAATTTTTTTCTCTTTGCAAGTTCTTGGCGCAACACGACAATATCATGAATATCTCGAACAAATGAAATACCCACCATGTCAGCATGTCCAGCTACAAAGTCAAGATCCATAAGATCCTTTGAAGTAAGACCTTCATATCGAATGTGACTCTCAGGGATGTTTATGGATTTTTCAGAGCCTAGCTTAGTACCTCTTGGGCCAGCATGAGTGATTGAAACAATAACTTCTGAAATGCTAGTTCCTTTTGTAACCCCCCATATCTTCCCATCATCAAAAGCAATAGGGTCTCCTGGTTTGACCGAATCAAATAGATAACTGGATGAGCAGGTTATCCTATGGGCACCAACTGATGAAGAAGTTGATTCATCCAGTTCATCTGAACTATCTCGAGATAGTATCAGCAAGTCACCCACTCTCAGCCTAACGAATTGCTCTGCAGGGGGAACATCTATCACAATTCCAACGGAAGATTTTCTTCGCTGCTCCTTTGTACGAAGTACAGTACCAGACTCAACATACGCAGTCTTCCTACACTCGGCAATGAATCCAACCCCAGAAAATATAGGATGCTTGCTCAAAATCCTGAGTTCCCTCTGCTTTCCACGTGTGTCACAAAATCTCAAAGAGTCATCTACCTCTAGTTTACTTAGAAATTCTTGGCCATCCACATGCAAAATTACATCAGGAGATACATGAGGTGGTGGTGGACCTGCTCCTTGGGGAGAAAGCCAAACGTTGGCTGGACATATCACACTTCCAACGGCATTCTTCTTGGGGGATATTTTCAGTACACATGGACCCGCATTAAGTTTGCCAGTACGAAGCTTTGGTCCAGCTAAGTCCATGAGCACCCGACATGGCTTCTCAAGAATTTGAGAACTTTTCTTCACCCTTCTTATTATCTCGTTCCAAACATCAGGATTACCATGTGCACAGTTGATGCGAAAAATGGTGGCCCCTGCTTCAATGAGACCAGCTACATGGGTATCATTGTCAACTACCTCTTGGCCAACTGTTACCATGATATGAGTGCCTCTCTGCCCTTGAAGTGTACCCAGTAGTAGATTCCTATTAGATGATGCTCTTTTCATCATTGTAGTTATTGCCAAGTCCCCCTTTGTTCGATTTTGTGAGCTTCTGAAAATGGGAAGCACTTCACCAGAACTTTTATAGCCATGGAGGGATTCTTCTGATTTTGAGTTATTCAGCATTTGGGTACATGCAGAAAGACTTGAGAGAACATATGGATTTATAGTCTCCAAATTCAAAAGTCCTAGTGAAGAAAGCTCTTCTTTAATTGGTTCTATATCTAGGCTTTTTAAAGCCAGATAGTGTATTAGGTTTGTTGCGCTCACCAAGTAATTTCTGCAATATAAAAAACTGTGTTATTTATCTTTTGTACTTACAAATCTAGTAAGCAAGGAAGATGCCAAGAAAGGTCCTAGTTAACATTCTTCTTACTCCCAAAAAGACAGTATTTTACCCGTGACACATTTTGAGTCTTGAAGAATTCCATTGTTCCATTGCCAGAACATGCAACTGAACAGCCTTCAGCTTATCAAGGAGGCTCTCCTGGTTTCCCTGGCTCATAAATCTTTGCGGGAAATCTGTGTCTGACTGCAATTGGGGGGTAAAACCTGGGACATGAGAATTCTCATCGTCCAGAGGATAAATAACCACTGAATCATCAGCAAAATGATGTGAAACGCATCTTTCAGAATCATCTTGCTCATTTGGAACAGCACAGACAATAGTTCTCAGTGTGAAGTTTCCTCTTATGCTTCCAAATAGAAATATGTGATTTCTAGAGGCTGAATTTTTAGCATGGAGCTTAGAAGGAAGTGTGAAATTCTGATAAAATTTGGGAGATGTAAAATCAGAAGAAACAGTTGCTTGAATGCCCTGCACAAAAGAAATGGTGACAGTCAAACTTCAAATAAAGGGAGGACAGGCAAAAGCAGTTTGGAGGACCAGAAGGCCTATCAATGGCAAATGTCTTAAAGCAATAAATAAAATCTTGAAAAGGTAGTTTGCTTAACATCTGAAGAGGATTATTCAGGTTTCGGATCTTTAGAATAGTAGTTATATCATTTACCCCCTCAAAATGTACGACATATAGAAAAGCACAAGTAACACTTCATATCTATCTGATCATATATGGATTATCTTTGTCTTTATGTATTACAATAAATAAAAGGGTGGTTTTCAATGCGAGATCTGAAAACATATCTCTCCGTGGCACCGGTACTAAGTATGCTATGGTTCGGGGATTTAGGAGTACAGAGCAGTAAATTTAGACATCAGACACTGGCAAAGCACCTTCAATTTCTCATACTAGACAGTGAGTGAATAAATTATATTTTATCAAAATTAGGTAGGTTTATAATCATGACAAAAGCATGAAAATTTTACAAAACACATCATTCGTTTTATACACCATGACCCAGAACTATCAATGCTAAGTTCACAGCTCACTATTAGTCTATTATAAACACTAGGAAAGAGAACAATGTTTTTCACAAATATTTATATGACCTTGCTACATGGATAACCAGATCAAACGAGAAAGCCTACTCACATAATTCAGAAGCATGGTCTGGTTAGTGATGGAGCAAACCGAATCAGCACTAATCATCATCTACAGTTCGATACTCAGGGGAAAAATAACCAGATGATTAAACCTAACCTGCAAAAACTCACTCCAAAATCAATTTAACTGAATATTCAGAACAAACAACAATAACTCCAAGAAACCATACATTAATCCTTTGTCAACATCACAACAATAAGTTCCCAAAACTGAACCACCAAAAAATTTAAAGCTCTTGCTGCTAAAATCCAAAAGAAAATTTTCGAAGAAATTACTGTTGGAATGCGAAAAAAGAATTACCTACAAACTAAAAAAACTTCTTTAATTCAATAAATAAGATCATTTAGATGTTTACGTATATGTTATATCAGGAATAAATGACTCAAACTTTTACCTAAATTCGATGATTAATTCTTAAATTGATTCTAAATCACGAACTTTCAGTTTTTTAGATCACGAGCTTCCAGCCTTTAATTTAAAGAACTTGATGCTCCAAGCCTTATATGGTATTATTCAAAGTCGAGACTACACCAGTAGGTGAGCAACTTCTTTAAATTAAGAAACTAATTCTTGGACTGGACAAATGTATAAAGTAAGAAAATAATTCTCTCTTTTCCTCTCTCCAAATTTGAACACTATGGAATAATTATTGTATTATGTTGTAGGCTTTCTAGGTTCCATCTAGATAAAAAAATTCAATCCATGTACAATAAGGATTTCAAATAAAATCTAGACATGTGTCTTAATTAAAATCCAAATATGAGTTTTAATTGAAGTTTAAATGCACTTTGTTAATATTTAATTATAAGTGTAGTCCTACAACTTCAATTATAATTATAATTAAGTTTTCAACTTTCACCCAAAACTTTTATAGTAATTATAATTAAGCCCAAAAGTTTTATAATAATTGTAATTAATTCACAATACTTTATAGAGCTACCACAGTGACCTGATCGGATATATCTTATCCAAACTCTAATAATTATATCATATCTAGTCGACCCTAGACCAATCAATCTAATTATTAGTCACAGAAGCCAAACAATCTGTAATAATTTCATCTGACCGACTTGTATTTTATCTCCATCCTTGATTCAATAATTAAATACAAACATAAATGATCATTTTACCCCTCTAATTATTCTCACTAACTTTAGCACTATTTTCTCTTCATCGGTCCTATGAAGCAATCATAGATGTAAAGTTTAGTCGTCACTAAATACTGAGCTTAGATCTTACTTGTTCAACCGAATATATTCAAGTAGTCGCCATGTTCATATTTTAGAGCGACGGTTCCCGACATGAATTCATGTTCTCTACTTCGTTCATTCTCAAGATCTAAACTCACCGAGATATTTGATCAATCAAATTGATACCCTCCATTGGTAAATTAAAAAAATCATTTAAGTAACGAAAATATACTTAACATGTCAAGGGATTTAGTTTAAATACGTTGATCAAGTGAAAATTAATTCTCCACACGATGATGCTGTAAAATTAAACTCGATAGGTGACCCTTACAATACACTTAAAGTGTATTGTTGTCACCTTTAACTATTTCTACGCTAACGACGAATTGCAAAGTCGAATAGTGAATCGACCAATACTACAATCGTCCCCGTACAAGATGCCAACTCTTATATATTATTAATTATAAAATGTTATTTTACCACAGCAAATATAGTGTATGGGCATACAATCCAACCATTACAAAAAAATAAAAATAAAACTAAAACAAGCTCTCATAAAATTCAGCTTTCCAGATTAAAAACACAATTATCATTTAGGCCCCCAATAACATCCCAGGCGTTTATAAAAATCAATAAACTGAAACCCATCTCATTTCCATTAAACGTAATTATTTCCCAAAAATTCAAAAACAAAATTTTAGCATCAGAGAGAGAGAGAGAGAGATAGGACCTTTATACGGCTGAAATAGGTGGCCAACCAGTAACGGCGAGGAAAATGGAAAGCCCTAGAACATAAATAGGAAGCTCGACAATTCTATTCAAGATTCTGCTTTATCCACATAATAATACATATATACAGACAAATTATATATACTATTTATAGTTTTTATGTGTATATATTAATCGCTAAAATAATCGAGAAAGAGAGCTGATGAGGTTATTGGAGTGTGGAGGGCGTGTGTCCAGATTCAGTATGTGAAGAAATGGAATCTTCAATTTATGGAACCCACCAATGCGACTTGTGGTTGGCTGGAAAAGTTGCTTATTTTTTGGCAGAAGGGAAATTGGCGCAAATAGTTCTAAAATTTTGCCCAAATTATGTTTTCATTCAAACCTTTTAAATATGGGGCAAATGGTCTCATACCTTTTCATTTTTTGCGCAAATGGTCCTTTTGGAGGGAAGCGTGCAATGCAATTGTCTTTATTTTATTTTAACGAGCAATTTCGTCAAATGACTTTCTCCACTAAAAAGTCCAAAATAAATAAATAAATAGAAAATAAATTTTGAAAAATCATAAAAATTGAAAAGCTCATCTTCTTCCACACATCCAGCACACCATACTAGAGAACTATAAAGCTGGAATCATTGCCACCACTGAACCCCAAAAGCTCTAGCGTGGAAAATCAAGAAAATTGTTTGTCTTGTATAAGCAAGTCAGCTTTTTGATTCAATTCGTAGGAATCAATAGAAAAGACAAATTACTTACGATACAACAGATCGTAAAGACTATATATTATCTCTAGTGACATTTGTATCTATTAAACTTGAAGTACTGCGGATGAAATGATGAAAGCTACAAATTGCATTGTCCATGTTACAAATATATAGCTAAAATTTTTGCTGATAGTAAGGTTCATATCCTCCTCAAAAGTAGACTTTACAACCCCAATTTCATCATCTCCCTTTTATGCACTTCTCCTTGCTCCAATTACAACATATTCATTAATATTTCATATTATTGATTCCCAAGAAATTAATTTAAAATATTGTTCTTTTCATATGCTAGAATGAAAACCTATTACTTATTTGCAGAAAAATTATGACAAGATTCAACTTTTCTATTCATTCACAACATCATATTAAAATCAAATTTTCTTTTGATATAATATGAAAAGTTCATTCATGTTCCTTTTTCTAACGAAAATATTATCACAGTTTTTTTGTTCTATATTTTTATGTATAATTCTATTCTGCTTTTGGATCCTAATGTCTGAAAAAGTTGCGATGTGTTCATCTTACACTCTTAGCTTTATTACAAAATTTTAAAATTGTTAATTTTATTATTTATCTCATTTTATAAATATTTGTTTGTGTGATTATTATATAGCTCATGTTTTGTAGTGATTTTAATCGATATTTTAATCCAAGTAAAAGTTACTTTTCAATCACATTTCATCAACTTTTATTAAAATTAACTAAAAAATTGATTTTAATTCCTACCAAATAGTTATTATAATATGTATTGGCTCTACAAAGTGACCATTGAAGAAATATTGTGAGATAATTTTAGTGGTAAGAATTTATATTGCAAAATCAAGTGCTTTATCTTTATCTGAAATACGAAATGCAATGACTTTTGTATTGCAATATTCATGCTCATTCTTTAATGTTTTGGCATTTAAGTCCTAATCATTTCATTTGCACCACAATTTCGAACTTATTGACCAAGTTAACAGGTTGGGGATTAATGCTACAATTTTCTCATGTCTATATTTCATAAAAGTTATGCAAGATTCACTAACTTAGGACTCATTTGACGTTACTTTTGCTTCTGCTTCCTATAGAAGAGCTTTTGAATGAAATTACTATAATTTTTAATTGAAAACTAATTTTTAAAAGTAATTCTTATTCCTTCCAAAAGTGCTTTTAGAGAAAGCCACAATAGACCAACTTCCTCTAAAAAAATTTCTAATTACCGGAAGCACTTTCATAAAATCAGCCAAGCAGGTCCAAAAGCAACTTTTTGATCACAAAAACTCCATTATTTTTGCTTTTCTTCCCCTTCAAAGAACATGAGCACATGTTCTCAAGTAGAAGATTCACTTCAAACAAAATAAAGCAACATTTTTGCATTAAAACAGTACCAATGTGACCTTAAAGAAAACCACTTCAAATGAGATGAAAAAAACCTAACATGCACAAAAATTACTACATGATGAAACCAAAAGCCAGAACTTGAAAATTAATAACATCTCAATCGGACAATTGCTCTGATAAATCTTTTTTATAGTAAAAGCACCTAACCACTACAATTATTAAGTCATCAATCACGAGTTTTATGAGAAAGTCAATTACATCCTTGTATTCGTTACGCTCTTTTGGCACCTTGACTACCAATTCACAAGTGTGCATATATTCCCGAATACTAGAAAAAGGAATAAGGAATGCCACAAAACAAGCATCATACATGGACTTCTTGTGAACCTGAGAACTCACGAAGAGCTTTCACCTCCCTCTTGACAAAAGATGGCAAGCAAAAGGCAGCTTTGTGAATCTGTGGAGCACACACAAATTGTCAGTGTATTGCTTGAGAAACCTGTAATCCCATAACAAGAAGTTGATAAACATATTCCATGGTGTTCATTTTATGTGCCTAAGCTTGATCAAGAGGTTTCAATACGTATACAAAAGACCACTTGATGTACCGATTAAGAAAAGTGACAACACTATTAGTAACAGAGAACTTACACGACATAGGCCAAGCTTACGCAATATCTATTGAACATAAAGATCGAGAAAAAGTAGGCAATTTCATATATAAAACATTTTATTATTGGTCTAGTCATTAGCCTCAACGACCACATTTAAATGACAACCATGAACAATAGCAAAATTTAAAGGTCGCACTGGCAACATTCAAAACAGAAGAGAAGATACCTCAGAGTTGTAAAACTTGAGTTCCCTTATATGCTGAAGTGCTCCCTCAATCTTCTCAATTGGATTGATAGGGTGCTTGAAATCAACTGGTGGTCCCTCTGTGGAGCACAATAGAAATCCTATAACGCCACTGTTGGTATCAGACACAGAAACTACATGAGAACATAGTAATGGCCGGTTGCCAAGGATACCAATTAAATGATAGTACGTTGTAAGAAGCATATGCAAACATCGAATGTCAGCAAATAAACTATTAATTTATAGTCTAATTAATGAAGAATGCCCAAAATGACTTCATAAAAAGGGATACCTTTATAAAATATATAGGCAATTTGCATTAAGAAAACTTAGAAAAGTTATTTCTACGGTCAGTCAAGTTATACCTTGGATATGTAGGAACACTGGTCCATGCATAATGTACAGAACCCTTGAATGTTTCACGGCAAATCGAAATCATATCTTGAATCAGATGAGTGTGGAGCCACATACTCTCTGCCATATTACATAGAACACCACCAGGCCTTAACGCTCTTGCAAGGGTCTCAAAAAATGGTTTCTCCACAAGCTCCTGAGCAGGACCTGTACAGAAACAAATTCAAATCAACATGAGCTTGATATTATTATGGACTTTAGACGTACGAATGGGAACATAAAGGAAAAGCATATTGTCGAAGTCATATTTTTTTTTTTTTAAAGTATAATACTAAACAGAAATTAATATGTTCTAGAGAATTTGAAGGTATTTCAAACCCATCTAGATGTATGTGAACAACTGGGAGCGCAAGGTAAATGTTTGTACTGCCCAAAAAGACAAAAGGAATTTTTTAGCCAAGAAATATGGTGCTGCCCCCATATACATACCTACAGGATCGGATGAATCAACAATAATTGCATCATACTTCCCTTCAGGTGCATGCCTTAGAAATTCGACAGCTGTCCAAATCATGAAAGAGAATAATCAGAACACGAGAATAGTACTTGAGAATGAATGGAAATAAAGATCGCTTTTTTGTAGAGCATGACAGCCTCTTCCCTCCACGTTCTATTATACTGCAGAATACCATGAACCTATTGCTTTCAGTTCCCCATTAAATTTGCAGAACACCTTACTATCACCCTTTGTAATTCATAATGACACAAGCTAAGTTGAAGGGTTTAGGCATACCATCACCAACATGTAGTCGCACACGAGGGTCCTCGAAGCCAATAGCTAGCTCGGGAAAATACTTCTTGCTAACCTACAATGCAGAAAACAATGGATTGAAAACCACAAGAGTGTAACAAGGAAATAGTATTTGTTGAATACTTGTAACACAAATTTCAACCACTCACATCTATAACCATTTTATCTATCTCACAAATATCAATCAGCTCCACAGAGCTGTGACGGGCAATTTCCCGAAGAACTCCACCGTCACCTCCACCTACAACCAGAACCTGTAACTCATGGAAGGGGTATAGAGATGAAGTGTATTATAAATAAGGAAAAAAAAAAACAAAGTAGAGAGATGGAGTGTGTCATAAATAACGAAAAAAAAAACAATTGTATTCCTGCAGGTGATGCAAAATCTTTTATTTATGTTTTCATTGTGGTCATCTGTATACTAATGTTTCATTATTATATGCCATAGAAAAAAGTTCAAACAGTATCTCTAGAATGCACTCAGAGATCCTCCCCAAGTGTACTACATAGACAGGGAAAAATGCATCTGAGAAACAGGAATCCTTTCCATAGAATCATCCTTTTCCCCCAGGGAACATAACTACAAGCTTGAACAATCTATTTGCTACAAATAAGATGGAAATGTTTCACAAAATAGCAGAAGAATTGAGCAATCTACTACAAAATAATGAAATTGAGTATTGTCATAGCAGACTGATGTAATATCCCAGTTTGAAGAACCAAAGGTAGAAAATTATTTACTAATGTATTGACCCAGAAAAAAATTAAAGCAAAGAACAAAATATTCGCATAGTTTCTTTTCTGAACATGGTTATAAATTGTAATAGGCTGAAATAATATTAATTCAGTATAATGACCAAGAATCCAACCTATGTGGAAAAATATAAGAGACCAACAGTTGTTCCACTGTCGCCTAAAGCAAGTGAAAAATGAGAATAATAGTAACTCCATAAAAATACATTTGTCGCAATAAACAGAAATCAGAATTTACATTTTTTGGGGATTCAATGGAACAAAGGGGGAGATGGGTTATCATTTCCTGATAGGCGCATTCATCTGTCTCAGTCAATTGAACAATGCCATCTAGAACAAGCACTTTTCCATATGCCGAGGACTGCGAGGGTAAGAAAACACAATGTATAAATGCACATGTCACGACTTGAAATGATGAGGAACAGTGACAGAAGCACAAATGTAGTATTAAAAGCGGATGCACAACCTCAAAAACCATAACCTCCTGGTAATCTGACTTTTCCTTAAACAGAATCTTTTCTACCTTCAGGGAGTGTGCTTCTCCTATAAGCAGAAACACTAGGGTTAACTAAAGATAGCTCATAGCTGCATAGTAACAAGTATAAACAAGAACATAAAATCTTAAGGTTTAAGAAAGACATATTCCTCCTTCCTCTAATCAAGACCCAACCTCAAGTTCTCAAGAAATTATGAACAAATCTTTTTCCTCTCAAAGGGCATCATAATTAATTTACAATCACTAATGTAAGAATTATGGCATCTGAACAGCACACAGTATTAAGAATTACGGTTAAATATTTCCGCTGGAATTATTCCAACAATTTTCGGGAGGTTCTTGCATCCAATTCCTTCATGAGTAGCGTCATTAATATTTCTCAAAATCTAATTAACAAGACTGTACACTAAAGTCATATAGTCTTTCATTACTTCAGAACATACTGGGAACGAAGTAGCATCATCATCTAAAATTAAACTAGAGAGATAAAAAGTTTAAGGTGCTGATTGGATAAAGCAATGCAAGATAATAATTTTAAGTATAACAACTTATCCCTAGGCTGAATGGTAAGTGAGAATAAAGGCAACGACACCTGGCCACATTGGGTTGTTGAAATACAATTCTTTCTGAGCTTTACCTGCAGGAAAAGAATTCAGCAAAATGATTAAAACGTAGATGGTAAGATAGAACATATAAAATCAAGGAGTTCTACAAACAAAAATTAATATGTGATAATACCAGAGGAGGACTGAAGTTCAGAGAACCATCCGGAAACAACCGTGGAATGGCATCTGGCTTCAAGCTCAGGGTCTGACACCTTAGCTTTCAAACAACAAGAGGGGATAACCATGGTCTTGTTCGAACAATTGGTGTCACTCTCCCTCTCATCCATAGCCCTCTGACATCCCAAGCCTCCTTCTGCGCCGCCCTCCATATAATATAATTTTCTCTTCTAGATCCAGTCTCTGATCACAAAAAAATATACCCCAAAAGAGATCAATACGTAAACAACATCAGAATCAACACAACACCATTCAGGATAATTAATGAAACAAAGTCTAAAATTCCAAAAATAGAAAAAGCAACGGGAATAATCTAAGAAATTTTATATCATTTTGACCTTCTTCATTACTAAAATATGACGAGGAGTCTAATAGAGTATCCAAAACAAATTTTTACAAGTACATAAGTTAAACCAAGTTGCATGCATAAGAAAGGTTCTTGGTTAATATTATAGTGGGCACCTAAAACGATAATAAAGATAATAATCAAAGAAAGTTTTACAATACACAAGTTAATCAAAAACAAAGTTTTACAAGTACATAAGATAAACAAAGTTGAATGCATAAGAAAGGTTCTTGGCTAATTAATTGTGGGCACCTATAATGATAATCAAGATAATAATCAAAGAAAGAGAAGGAATTTTTAAAGGCATCTAACTGAAAAGAGAGGAAATAATTTCAAAATCTGGATGAGGTACATACAATAAGATATTAGCCAAAAGCACCAGAATCCTCAAGCTTTATTGTTCAAAAGAGAAGTACAATCAATCTCAACAAATTGAGAATATTTTAATTTAAAATTCAAAGGCTACGTTGTCTTCACGCCAACAAAAAGTCCTACATAAAAAGTATTCATTAATACAGAAAGAAGGATCTTTATTCTAGAATGTGGAAAAAAATATTATCTTGATTCCCATTAAATATAGAAAAAAATCATGAAAAGGAAACAAAATAAAAGTACAATTAACTATGGTAATTTGAATAACTCCAAGAAAAATAAAATCAAATATGAATATTTCCATATTCGGTTGAATGATAATATACATATAGCAATATATATCACGAATTAATTATCGCATAATATTTAGCATTAATACTTCCTCCGCCAAACAGGATACTAGGGTTTAACAAAAAGGGAAAATTTCCAATTTCCGAATACAAATATTTCAAGCTATTCAATATCTTTATTTCTCTTCGCCACAAAAGAACAAAAAATAAACAAAAATTTAAAACTAAAAACAGTAATACACACAATGACACAAAGATTATATAAAAATGCATGCAGATAAAGAAAAAATATATAACAATATAAAGAAATTATAATCGTACCTGAAAATTTCTTTAAAAAATTGTAGGTAAATCAGCGCAACGAAAAATCGAGTATGATTATTGCACAAAATTGCAAGAGATAAAAAAATGGCTGCGATTTATCAGTCTGTTCTCGTCTCCTCCCAGCTTCACTCTCTGTACCTATAGGAGGAAGAAATGGCGTCTGAATCAGAGGAGGAGAATTTATAGATAATTAATTATTTTACCAAACAAAAACGCTTAAGCCAAGCGAAACCATTATTTATGGGCCCACCGCCCACAGGCTATGGCTTTCCTCTTTCTTTTTTTTTTTTCTTTTTTTTTTTTTCATTTTGAATGGTTGATAATTTGAATAATTGTACGAAGTTGGTGAATCATGTTTGATATGTTTGGTTCATTGTAACAAGACGTGAGCTAGTGTGCTCGATCGTCGGATTCATAATTATTATCTATATATTTTATAAGATTCATAATTTATAAGTATTTAATTCTTGTTTGGTAGGAATTAAAATCATTGATAAAAATTAATGAAATGTGGTTAAAATTAATTATTGACTTAAATTTTAATTTAATCACTTTTTCATCATATACGAAAGCGATAACTTGACAAGTTGAAGTTGTAAGTTGACACATATTGCATTGGCATAAAGTCAAGTGAATGACATGTCTTCATTTTGACACGTTATTATAAAGCATAACATAATAACATATATCATTTGTGACATATACACATATTGGTTCAATCGAAAAATTTTTTAGAGCTTAACATATATATTATTTGTGAAAAAAAAATATTTATATATTGTAGTTACTCATAAAAGTATATCAATTAAAATTTGTTCTACATGACTATACTAAAAGTTACATTAATTTTCCAAACTTATCCTACATAAATAAAAGAGACACTTTCCCTTTACTATTCATAAGCCAAATGACCAAATAAGCCGTCGTTTTTGAGCCGAGCCATTTTTGAGTCGAGCTACAAAAGGTTATTCTATCTCCTATCCTACATTAATAAAAGAGTCACTTTCTGGTGGCACCATTCATAAGCCGATGGCTTGGCTTGGCTCGGCTTGGCTGGGCTAAGTCGTTCTTTTTATTTTATTTTATTTTTTTAACATTTGATTCGGTATTTTAAGTTACAAATATGTGTTTTAAACGATTTAAAATTTGTT
>CAIGRO010204482.1:0-10162 GCA_903798355.1 Fraxinus baroniana
AACTCAATTTTTCATGAACGAACTAAGCACATTGAGATCGATTGTCACCTTACTCGTCATCATCTCAAGCATGGCACAATTACTTTGCCCTTTGTTTCTTCTTCTTTGCAGCTTGCAGATTTCTTTACCAAGTCGCATTCTATTTCCCATTTTCGTTTTCTAGTTGGCAAACTCTCGATGCTCGTAGCAGCCACATCTTGAGCTTGAAGGGATGTGTTAAGAACTATATTGGTATTTTATTTTATTGTTTATTAAGGGTAGAATAGTCTTTTTAGTTTCCTTTATTTTAGCCTATATATAGTCTCTTTATATTTAGGTTAAATCAATTTTTTGTATTCTATTTTTTCATTTTGCATAATTAATGAAACCCGAGCATTCTCTTTTTCTTTGTTTTCTTTGAATTGTTTAACAAGCATAGTCACCAATTGTTGGGGGCAAGAGAAGCTATCATTTCTCTTGAAGGCAAATTGACTGTTGGGATGTCTAGAAAGGTCTTTGGACGGCTACCAACCATTGCATCATCGAGATAGCAAGGAAGGTGGAAAAAGTAGCTGCAGTCTCCCTAAGGAGTGATCAATGGAAGAAGGTGGGCTAGCATGGGAGATGGAAGCTCAATTGTTTTAGCTAAGAAAGTAGGACTGCTCTTTTTTTGTAAGACCGACTTGCCCTTTCCCATCAACGGGAACCGTCCTCTTTACACAAAAATGAAGCACATAATATATAAAGCTTCGAATTATTCGAAACTAATTCTTAACACAAAAATGCAAGCAAATAAACTAGCTCGAAACGGATTGGAATATGAGATCAAGAAGTTACACTACCTCTGGTCTTTGGTTAAAGCTTGGGTTGCTTCCACCCTCATCTTAGTGTACGAAGGTAATTGTTAGGACAAAACTTGCAAGCTTACAAGAACTTTGACAAGTAATAATGTAGTGAGCTACGTGTATCATCCTACAAGAAATAATTGTTAACTTTTGTGTACTAGTGTCTATTAGATTCAAGTTCGTGATACAAAAGAGATGTGGGAATGAATAACGCAAGTAAAGTGTTGTTATAAAATTATGAAGTGTGTATTGGATTTAGAATCCATCTATTGACATCTATTTCAAATTCTTGACTTATGTAGTTTAGTGTTGTTCAAGTGTTCGTGACAATCGATATCATATGTTATTTAATCTTCTTTTCCAAGAAAAACCAAGCATATCCTAAGCATGAATTGTCCTATTTCTACTTCGAGTTCATAAGCAAAGAGATCCATTCAACCACATGATTATCAAACAAGATCACATATGCCACATATGTTATTTCTAACACCTATTGTCCCTGTGTCAATTATGCAATGTTCTAACTTACTGCGAGTCTTCCAAAACTACAAGCAATAAGTTATTTAATTTGTAGCTAAAAAAATCAAATAACCCAAAATGAATGCATAATTAATCACCAACACAAGAATTCGCTAAACTATCAATTCAATAAATTAAAAACACATTACCAATGATTTCATCATTCATCCAATACAAATGGAAGTTTAGCCTAACATATGTGTATCTAAGTTACACAAAAAGTTGGGAAACGATATCACCCACTTCAAAGAATTTATGTAGAAGCTTGATGAATCAATTTCTTGAACCTTTTCTTCGATTTGAGCCTTGAATCTTCAGTTTCTTGTGTGAATTCTCTCTAAAACTATTGACAGGCTTTGTGTCAATGACAAAATACGTAATCATAGCATGACAATCCATCCTGGACGACCTGTGGTAGGTTAAAAAGACTAAAAATCATTCCATATGAACACATGTCAAAATAAGGAAATAAGATATTCTCTTTGAAAAACTACCATTCTTGTGCATGTTATAACTCTATGCATACACATGGTTTAACCTTTTTGGCCTTAGTCAACCTATAGAACAACCATGCAAATGAATGGAATATGTACAATGCACGTGCATGGTTAAGTGCCTGAGGAATCATAAGTATTTTTGTCATATATTTCTCTCTATATTCAATTGAGGTGATTCAAAGTACGTTGAAAAGCTAACACATATATATATAATTTCTCTAGTAATAATATTTTACCAATTCGAGCATTTAAGATATCAAAAATGAGTCTCAATTTGAGACTAAAAATTCGGAGTATAACTTATTTGGCTGAAAATTGATCCGTGAAGATGCTTTGAATATGTTTCACCTCTTTAACTTCTTTTTTCATCAAATTGACCCCCTATAACTCTCTAATCTCTATCGTGGGCGTCCGAAACAATTTTAGAGTATTTGCACTTTAGTCCCCAAACTTTGAATTTCTAAGATTTGAGCTCTTTTTCACCCTTTCTCCAATTCAACCATTTTGTCTAAATGAGTGTACAAAATACATTTATCAAACACCCAAAACTTGAATATTTGTTTGTGCTCAAACGAACTCTAGCCTAACTTATAAAAAAAATTGGTAAGATAGCATGTCGTTGGACTCAGGATTGAAATTTATGTATCCATATAAAGAATAGTTTCAAAACCACATAGAAGAATTAATCTCTACTTATTTAATACAAAACTTGACACAAGTGTGTGTTTGTGAAGACTCATGTAGAACATGACAAATTCATGCTTGTTTCAATTCCTGAACCTCAATAGTCATATGTTTCCACTCTTCACTCGTGAGATACACCCCCAAACTTATTATTTTCACTCATTTTTCTAAGGTATGATCCTATGTTGAATTTCAGATTGTCCTAATCCTCACCCTCTCTAGCTTGTATAGATGTCACTAGTCAACAACGAAGGATTCTCCTATATTTTTAAAAGCTTCAGCCTCTACTCAACGAGGCTGACTATCTCTTATTAAAGGTTTAGGTCTTTCAAATTAGTTTTGGACCTTAATCAAAGTATTTAGCGCATTTTCTATTTCATACAATTGCTTTTTCCATTATGCTATGCACATTCTATTTCATGCACTAGCTTAATCCCTTTTTGAAATTTCTTTTTGGGATTCATTGAGATCTTTTAGGGTAGTTTCACAACATGGTAGCTTTCTCCATTTTCCATACTGCGAATAAGATAATACCCCTTATTAATCATTTATTTTTAAAAATCGACCCCAACTAAAGATTTTCACTTGATCTTCGTCCTATTGGCCTTAGAAAATCCATACCATATTTTCCTACATTAGTTCAACCATCTCCAAACTATCCTAAAAGTGGGTTAGGGATATGTGTAATAGTGACTTTTCTTGGTATTAGCAACTAAATTTCACCACTATCAACCTATTCCAGTATATGAACCAAAATACTCATTCATGATGCCAAAAATACAAGTCTCGTGTTCAAGTAAGATCAAGTTTTACCTAAATAAGCATAATCAATCCCAACAAGTAATATTTCAATCATTCCTAGTCTAACATATAATTTCAATATATACATCATTGTCAGCAAGGGCATCTAACCCACACAAGTATACAAAATGAGTGAAATCAATTTTTTTCACAACAAACACACAAAAATAATAAAAATACACATAATCGATGATAATATTCTATCCCAATCTTAAAATGTGCATTGCCCTCAATGTACGAAATTATAGAAATAAATATGCACAAAGAATGGCAAAGAGGGAAAACTGAAGACTCTCCTAGTTAAGTTGAAGATGGTAGATGAAATGACATGAAAGTGCAAGATCAAGATGAACCATTTGATCGCGTTCATGCTCTTGTCCACTGTTAGTTTAGTGTTCGTAAATCTTATGTTCTTGTAAATTGAATAGAATTCAAGCATTAGTGACCAAATAACTTGAAACAATTAATATTATACTAAAATATCTCATAACCAACAAGAAAATCAAGGGACGGAGGAAAAAATGGAGCAAGGGATGGATAGGTGATTGCGGTTACGGTTGCAGATCACGACCGCAAAGTTACTGTTCACATTTTTTGTTCATGTATGGATTATGAAACCTGGAACTAAACTCTGTATGCTATATCTAAAAAGCATAATAATAGAAAGGAATAGAGTTGGGTTGCCTCCCAATAAAAGCTCATTTATAGTCATTAGGTTGACTTTGTTATTTTGGCTATTCATAGTGACTTTAAAAGTGAATTTTTGGCCTATCAATGGCTGCACTTGTAGATATCTTTAGCCTCATCCTTGACTCTCCAGCGCTGGAAGTTTCGTGCTGATTTGTCATCGATCCAACTAATTCATCAACTTCTTTCTCATAGTGATGGCTTACATATTAATCCCTTACTTCAATTTCCATCTTCTTGAGCTCCTGGAGGTAGGGGGTTGTTTGTATGAAGTGTTCATAGTCAAACATCTCAAGATCATCTCACAAGTGTCAAAGTCCAACATCTTCCCAATATCAAGAACTACGAAGTCGCTAGAAAGATAAAATCTTAAGCATTGATGAGCATCTATTTAACTACTCTTCGAGGATACTTGATCGACCTATAACCAGTTGTAGAATGATTGATTTCTCATTTGGCTTCCCCAATCCTAAATTCTTGTAAATATTCAAGGAAATCAAATTAATATTTGCTACATAGTCAATTAAAGCATTAACATTATGTGAGTTTCCTATAGATTAAGGTATGGAATCCCTAGATCTTTTAGTTTAGATGAGAGCTTATGTTGGATAACTGCACTATACTCTTTAGATAATGTAATTGTTTCATGTTCGGGAAACATCCTCTTCATAGTCAACATCTCTTTAAAAAACTTGAAATAGTTAGAAATCTGTAAGACTGCGTCAATGAAACGAATATTGTCTTGTGGCTCTCTAGGGCATCCAAGAACTTTACAAACCGTCTCTCCATCTTATTGTTCTGTGACCTTTGAGAAAATGAGATTGGAGGTGTAAATGTAGTGACGAAATGGTTACCTTAACCTATAGACTATTTGAATGCTCTTTCTAATTCATATCTATTGATTTTTAAGACTGTTCTACCCGTTCTTCGCCTGTGGAAGGTACCTGATTACTATTAGTCTCTTTCCTTCTTGTGTTAATTTCTGACAACTGAACTCCACTCTTTGTTATGATGTCATGAACCCATTCATCTTTTGGATGTCTTCGCAGCCTTTGAGGAAATGGAATATGTGACATATAAGCTTGAATAGGGGTGGTAGGCTTGATTGATGGTGTCTCTATAACTATATACTCCACATACTCAATTGAAAGTGCCCGTTCTTGTGTATTATTCTCTGTGTCGCTCGACAGGATACCCTATGCTCTGTTGGACAATGTAGCTACAATTTGTCCCACCTGATTATCTAAATTTTGGATAGAGGCATGCTGGTTCTGGATTGCAGTCTCATTCTTTGTGATGTACTTGACAAGTAGATCCTTTAAAGATGACCTCTTATCTTATTGCCGTTGAAATTCTAATGGGCTGGTCTAAATTAGATTTCCTTGATTATTAGCCCATGGGTTGGTTTTCTGCCTTTGTGCATTCTATAAGTAATTAACTTTTACAGAGTGAACTATATGAGTGGAAGTTAAGGTACAACTTACAATGGTATGATCAGCCCCACAACTTGCGTAAATTGGTATCGACTTGCATGCCATATCACAGACTAAGATAAGCTCTCCAGTTTCTTCGTTAACACTTCCATATGTACTGCTAGTACTGTTACTCTGCATCAATATTATGGACACATGTACAATTTTTTTTATAAAAATCCCCGTTGTTCGGCTAATTAGCTTGATTCTGACTATCCTCTCATATAATTAATGGGCATCATCAATGTCCATCTTTATCACTAAAACATCCATTAAAGTATTTTATATATTACGGTATTCTGGGCATATTTCATAGTAGAAGATATACACTTGTGCTTGCTTAGAGATGTCAAGATTATGATACTTCTTAAACAAGTCCTTAAACTTCTCCTATGCCTCTGGAAGCTCTCATGGTCCCTCTACTTAAAAGTGTGAAATTCATTCTGGAATCGATGGACTCAAGATGACTGGAAGAACTTCATAATAAATTTCTGTACCATATAATTCTACGACATGATACTCCCAACTGGTAAAGAGTATAGACATTCTCATACACCCTTCTTCAAAGTGTGAGTGTATAGACGCATTTGAAAAGCATCTGCCTACATCCCCTCGTAACTAATGACTTCACAAAACATTAGAAAAGTTTGTATATGCTCATGTGGATTCTCTGTAGCTTTCTCGGAGATCCTGATGTCCTGATGATTTAGAAAGAAATTGATGACATATGGTCGAAAGTGAAAGTTAGGCGTCCAAATGGAGGATAGATAATAGCAGGTTGTATAGGTGCAGGAACTTGATTTACATAGTCTTCGAATAATAGTGGACTCTCATTAGCGACAAGTCTCTACTGAATTGGTTGTGGCAGCTGAATTAGATCCTGAACCTTATTTCAATTCTCAGCATTTCCTTCGCTTTTCATGTTGTCTGAATGTTCTTTCAATCTCGAGATCTATCGAAATGATCTCGATCTCATCAGAATCTTCCATAGACTATCTAAAAGAAGCAAAACACAAGAAAATGATGTAGATTGATGAATAGCCTAAAACAAAAGAAAATCGAATCAATACAAACTAATAAACTACAATTAAACAAAATTATTCATTGACAATGGCATCAAAAACTTGCTAGGAAAAAATCCATAAGAGTACGGGGATAACGTGACAAGTAATAATGTAGTGAGCTATGCATATCGTCCAACTAGGAATAATTGTTAACTATCATGTACTAGTTTATATCAGATTCGATGTTTGTGATACAAAAGAGATGTGTTTGTTTATAATTTCCTATATTAAGCTATAAATTATGTAAATAAAGTATTCTTAAAATTATGAAATGACTGTATTGGATTTAGAATCCACCATTGGCATCTATTTCTAATTCTTAACTTATGTAATTTAGCGCCGTTTAATTTTCTTTTCCAAGATAAACCAAATTTATGCTAAGCACGGCCCGATACTAGTTCGAATTCACATACAAAGAGATGCATTCAACCACATGATTATCAAACAAGATCGCACATGCCACAAATGTATTCCTAACACCTATTGCCCATAAGTCAATTATAAAATTTTCTAACATATTGTGAGTCTCCTAACACTATAACAAGCTACAAGTTATTTAATTGGTATCAATTTAATAAACTAAAACACATAACCAATGATCCCATCATTCATTCAATACAAAAGGAAGTTTAGCTTAACGTATTTGTATCTAAATTACACAAAACGTTAGGAAAAGATATCACCCAATTCCAATAATAAATATAGAAGCTTGATGAATCAATTTCTTTAACTTTTCCTTCGATTTGAGCTTCGAATCTTCAACTTCTTTTGTTAACTATCTCTAAAACTCTTGTTAGGCTTCGCTTTGAAGATAGAATATGTGATTATAGTGTGATAATCCATTCGGGATGGCCTCTGGTAGGTTAAAAAGGCTAAGGAAATCATTTTATACGAACACGGGTAAAAAATTTGGAAACAAAATATTTGATTGGAAGATTACCATATGTGCGCATGGTATAATTCCATGCATACATATGGTTTACCATTTTTAGCCTCAGTCAGCTCGCAGAAGAGCTATGCATACACATGAAATTTGTACCACGCAAGTGCCTGGCTATGTCATCGATGAGTAAGTAGTATTTTTACCATATCTTTCTCACTCAATATCTGATTGATGTGACTCGAAAGTGTTTTCGAATGCCAACTCCAAATGAAACAATTGTTTTAGAAATATGACTTTTCCAATTTAAACGTTTACTATGCAAAATATGAGTCTCAATCTAAGTCTAAAAATTCGAAGCATGACTTGTTCAATTGAAAATTGTTTCGTGAAAATACTATGGTGTGTTTCACCTCTTCGACTTATTTTCTCGTCCAATTAACCCTTAATACTCTTGAGTCTTCATCCTGAGGTCCAAAAATTCTTTAGAGTATTCTCACTTTAGTCCTCGAACTTTCAATTTCTTACAATTGAGCTCTTTGCACCTAACAAATATAATACATACAGAATTGAGCCATCATTTATCCAAATAATCAATAAAAACTCTAATTTAGAGGTCAAAATAAGTGTACAAAATATATTTAAGAGTGTGTTTGGTGCACAAAGCTATTCACCGGATTGCTTTGAGACACAATTTTGAGATTAAGAGTGTGTTTGGTGCACATTAAAATGAGAAAATGCATTCTCTTGAAATGATGTGATGAAAGATATGTGGTTAAAAAATAAGGAAAAGTTATTGATGTGATGGAAAATATTATTTTATTAAAGAATGTGTGGTTGAGAATGAGTAGAAGAATGAGAATGAAAAAAATAATGTGGGACAAACGGAGGCTTAATAATCTTCAAGAATGATAAACTACAATCAAAATACCAACCATACTATGAGTGCCACCACGCTGAATAAAAAGGAAGAAAGAAAACATATAATAATAATAATAATAATCTAGATTTACACAACTTATGGAACGAATAGGGACGATGTCGTCCCTATCCACCTCAATGAAATTGCCACTCTTCACGCATGAAAAAAAAAGTCATTCTTACACCTCCTCACATAAGATGGGGTATCTAAAACTAAAGATCCTCAAATCCTTGGTTCTACCCATCCTCCTTAAAAACATACATTGAATTGAATTGGTCCACGATCAATTCTAGATAGCCTAGCCTATGCCACAACAACAAAGAGGTAAGCAAAGTCCTTCATCCATTTGGATAGAGCTAAGATGGGACTATTTCCCAAGAGAAAAGAAGCCTACATATGATTCTAGGAAATTGTAACCTAAGTCCAGTTTTCAATATAGCTAAGTTAAGGGTTATACATCCTTTGGGGGATCATTAACTCGATTAGAATGTTTTGGGATGATAATCTCAACTGACACCAATACACTTATTTAGTTCTCCAATTTTCAAGTTTTTTTTTCCTGTAATAGTCGATCTAATTTTGAAACACTCACATTCCTTCTCCTCGATAACACCAACCCCACTTTTTCCCTGATGTTCCACTTCTTCCTTATTTCTAAGCCCTCTCCCCATGATTGGGTTATGCTCCCTTCCTATAAGGTAACCTATATCTTGAGGATGGACAAAGAAAGTGGGACTGGGGTGAAAATTTTTAAACGTTTGATCTAAATGAAGGGGTAGAAGTAGAAGGGAAAGATTCTTCCTACTGGTTTTCCCATGAATGGACTCTAGATTCATCTGAACTCATGCCCATTTAGTGAAATCGATAGCCACTACCATAACTTGGGCTACAACTAGTCCCTTGGGCAATAGACCTTTAATATCGATCTCCCATTCAGAAAAGGCAACTAACTACTCACTGCGATCAACTTTGATGGCGAACCCAAAGTATATTGGAACACCTCTAGCTCTCACTATTCTCCTAGTTTTGAAGCGGGTCTTGGTTGGACTGGGTCATACCAGTATCCTTTGTGAGAAAACAAGTGAAGCGATCTAGAGATCAAACACGCTTCCCACCCATCTCAGATTTCGAGCTCTTTATTTAAGCGTCAGCCTTGTGCTGTTAGTTTGCTCATAGAGGCCTCTTCTCCATAGAATTACAAGTTGTTTCAAATGGGGGATCAAACACCTCTGCCTCGGTCAGAAAGTTTATCTTAGTTTCCACAATGCATGTAGTGCTCACTTGATTCCATAGATGCGTCATACACATTAGTGAGGTGTTCTAACTTCTATGGCCTTACATACGACGGTTAGTTTGGGATTTTCTCTCATGGAATCACTTTTATCCTCGTGCCTTGTGATTACTCGGTATGCTTATATCATCGAAGTTAGATTTAGAATGGCTTTTCGGTCCTAGACTACGACTATTTTTTATGGAGGATCTTGAGTACAAGAAAAATTTGAGAGTTTTTGTGGGACTTGTTTTTGCTTGGAGATGTGGGCTTGTTTGACAATATGTAATACCCAAACATACGTACAATATAATACCACTTCTAGGGGACCTTGTGTTAATAGTCATAATAATTAGAAATATGACTTTTACTCAAAATTAAATTTTAATATTATTTTGGCTATCTATTAAATTATTATCAAAATTATCTAATATAAAAGTGTTTAGATAAACCTTGAAATTTGCATGTATCCATACTAGAATCTTAGCCTCATGTAGCTGGAATATTTTTTTTAAAAAAAATTCAAATTTCATGATAAGTTT
>CAIGRO010204486.1:0-16141 GCA_903798355.1 Fraxinus baroniana
TGTGACCGTGGAAAAATCTGTGACCAATTAGTGGAAAAATCTGTGACCAATTAATTTGGAAATATGTGACTGTGTGATTTATAAATTTTGATCTGTGACCAACTAATTAATTGTGACCTATATTAGAATTAAAAAAAACCTAATTTTTGAATTTTTAAACTATAAACCTGATTTGTGAATTTAGAAACTTAAACACCTTATTTTTTATTTTTTCCCTCTTCAAAAAATCTGTTGGACATTTGTAAATTCTCGGAACCCAATTGAACAAACTGGTTCACCGGGTTACAATGAAACCCACATGAAAATCGACCGGTTTAAGTGTATAAATGGCTGGCCAAGTGTCTACTAATCCAATTATACTGATAGGACAAGACCAAGTTTTGTTAAACTTTTCCTAGAACTAACCTATCGATCTACTTTAATAACTTAATTGACCCATAATTTTTGTCAGACAAGTTACTTTGATATGCATTGATTATACTAGCATCGACACATTTAGATTACAATATTGCTACAATGATAGGCTTAAGACAAACTCAACGACAAGAGAGACGTGTCAATACATAATTGGACAATTAGAAGAAGAAAAAAAATACAATATCCAATCTTGCTCTGCCACCACACCCTATCACCCCCTCCATGTCAGCAATCCCTGTCTCAGGAGCATAATTGTTCATATTATCTTTCATATGTGATTTCGACAATATTGACACATTTGTACAAGCTCGGTTATCTCTTTTGGTATGAGCTGCACGAGCTCGATCCCTTCATGGTATTATTGACTCGCTGACACTTCTGCCTTAATTATTATCATGTCCGTTTGATTGGCTTTGAAATGCTAGCTAGTTCATTTTTTCAACATAACACTTTGAGAGGGAATCATTGTGGTAATGGGGAATTGATCGCAATACAATAAAATACCTTGCTCATGTTTGGTGTTGACCTTGGTTTCTAGTCTATATCAACCGATCTCGATTTCACTCATGTTCAAGCGTAAAGCGCCAACACACTTGGACAAATTATTAGAAGTACGTGAAATTCTCTAATAGTAGAGGAGATGGTCATTAGCACTTTAATAGTCAAGTCAGTCAACTTTTAAATATATTCAGGTATAGGTTGAACAAAAGATTGAGCCACAAATGTGCAAGGGCACCAGGTATAGAAAAAACAAGAGTGGACAATATTACCATTGAGTGTATAAAATTGTATTACCTTCAAATGACCCAAATGTGAGCTTTTATAGTGAAAAATCTGAAGTATTTATCGTTGGATGAAAGGACATGTAGCCTCATCTTAATAGCCGAGGTGTCTCTTCCATGTATTTATTATATGGTCCTAGGTTTAGACGCATTTAATAATTCAGAAAAATGGCCACCCTATGGTGTAGGCTTGACATCCACAAGTTGTCTGAACATCGTTTGTTGTAGAGATGATCAATCACTCGAGATCTTGAACGGAAGATCTTTCGAAATAGGGTGAAGTAAGAAGATTCCTTCTCATGTTAAGGGATTACTCGCTTCGGATTTGTTCTGTAGCAAGTCATGACACATCGCCTTAATTATGTAGGGTTGGTCTCTATATGACACCTTGGTTAAGGTGAACCATCACTTCGATTACATGTTTGATGGCCTCGATTAGGCTAGATAGGATAGTGACGTGAATTGTGGACTTGGGTTGCTTCGTTAACTGACCTTCACGTGGCCGATATTTGGAGCCTTGTCGGATAAGGACATTTGGTATAGTTAAAAATAATATTTTTATTAAACAGTTATGAATCTCATGAAATGTATGATTAAAATTAATTTTTAAATTTGATTTACAATTTTATCATTGTTTTTAGCTAAATCAAAAGGGACCTCGTGTAATCTTGTCCACTAAAATAATTTCCAATGTTAAAATCACCCTTTTAACATCTCAACAGTCAGTCCAATGCGATACACGAGTTTGGGCATGGTCGTGGTAGTTTTGAACTAGCGAAGCCCATATATTGCAATGGCCCAACAGCTAAGTTGGAGAAACATAACAAAAAAATTTGGGGGGACGTGAAATAAAAATAATAATTCCAATATTTCTACAAACTTCAATAAATATATAAAATACTATATAGAGCTCGTTTGGTAGAGATTAAAATTGAAAAATTAGCCGTTATTGTTGAATTTTGTTAGACAAACGAGACCCAATAACGACTATATTTTCAATTTTAATTGAATTTTAATCAGTACCAAACGGATCTATAATATATAAAAATATACTACATGTTGTAAATAGTAAGTTTGTTATTGAATGGCAATTGTACTCCATAACCCTAAAAATTATTAATATTATATCCCAAGTCATTCCCTGGTTCTCAATAAAATAAACACAAATCTATTGTATTCTCTCTTTTGCTCTCTACTTTATAATATGTCGTCAGTTTTTATAAGTATAATCATTTGTTACGTGTACCGAAATCAATTTGGTGATATGTGAATTTTTTATATACATAATATGCATTAATTCTCAATTTTACACACACACACACGTGAATTTTTTACACGTATACATTAATTTTGCCGCAATTAGTACCATATGATTCATGATTTTTGATATGTGGAACTCACGCCTTTAACTTATGTATATGTGATATATGTGATATTCATTTTGAAATTATTCATCTAAAATTACTCGTGCATTTAACTTCCATATACTCGAATTCACGTGTTGGTATCTTTTAGTCAATTTTATTAACTTCTACGTGAAGATTTATTCTTCCTAATGCGTGTTTAGTAATTAATTATATATATAAATTCATATCCTATATGTTTGGTAATTAATTTTTATATCATATCCTAAGTGTATGGTAATTAATATTTTTAATCTAATCGAATTTTTTAGATTTTTTTTTATAAATTTTAAATTGATAATTTATCATATTATTACTTTTGAAATAACATACCATTATAATTAATATTTCAGAAGAATATTACTTATAAATCTATCTATTAAATATTGTTGTTTCTGAAATAACACAATATTGTTTACATATATTTTAATTAGATTTTACTTGCCCCCGAAAATCATAATTAAATCTTACAGAATTTATATTTTTACTCTTGACGATTAAATTCTTATATAATTTATTATAATAATATGTAATTACTCTTGAAGATAATGAAACTATAATTTTCAATATTATAGAAGATTATCGATCTATTTCTTTTGAATAAGCAATAATAAAATATAACATATTATTGAAGTAACACACATCTCGAATAATATATATCTCATTGCGTTCTTGAAAAAAAATACAAATTAAATAACTCAATATTGGGTTGTAATTTTTAAAGGAAAATAATTTTCCATTCTATTAATGTTTAATAATAATATTAATTTATCGCTCTTGAAGAGCACGAATTATAATTTTCAACATTTCAGAAGAATATTGACATATTGTTCTTGAAGCAATAATAAAATACAACATGTTTTCGAAATGTCACATATTTCGAAAAATAATTAGATTTTTGTTAATCCCTAAAATAAATATACAACTAATGCCATGAGCGCAATGATAGTTTGACTACTTGAATGATATATGATTATATAATGTTTAATCATATTATTCGAAATCAAATAATTGAAACAGTTTATATTAAACTAGAAGTTCAATTTGACTTTATTATTTGACATGATCAATTGGATCATTACTAGATCAATAATGATGTGAAATTAAAAATTCAAATGGATATCCAACGAAGAACTAGAAGATTCTTCAATCCAATAAAATCGTATATGATATTTGTTCTCTTTCACGAAAATTGATCATTAATCACCACTAGCTAAAATAGAGACTGAATTCTCTATATTTCTGAACATTTAATTGGGGGTGATAACGAGCCACAATATCCTTCACGTTAACCATCTAAAAATTATTTGTATCTACTAGATTTGATACATATACTAAATGACCGCATAATGTTCGCAATCTGAAATTTACGAAATTACTGCTCAAAACTTAAATCATGAGCATAATTTTCAAATTACAATCAAGATAATGTGCCTTGTTAATGTTAGTGAAGTGTTAGTAGGGATATCAATAAAATGGTTTAATACTATTGTTTGTTAAAATGCTCCAATTAATTTAATTGAAAGCAAAGTACTTCACATTTCTATTTAAGGAATACTATTATATATCATGTCAACATCAAGTTCTGCATATTACAATTGGCTTATGGTCAGACTCTAATTTATTCATCTAATTATTTGATAGTGTAACACACACACACATACACACGCGCGCGCGCGTATCCACCACATTAAACTGAGGTCAAACAATGATCTTAATTAATGTGTAGTTTGAACTCTTATTACAAACGAGTGATATTTTATAACGCAATTTTTTGATTGTCCATTTGATTGGACAATTCTTTCAGGATTAGTGGAGAATTAAGAAGTTTGAAATAATGTATAAATTCATCATTATTTAAATTCTCGCAAAAGACAATTCGATCCAGAAATTTGAATGATAATTCATTTAGATACATTTACTGATAAAAGAGATCAACAATATTCCACACATTAATTTTAAATACTCAAACTCGAATTAGTGTTCTTGAGGACAATTAATTAGTATTATATTTAATAAATTTATGGTACGTCTAAAGCGTGATGATATTCGATTCTAATACAAAAATAAAAAATAAAAAAAATCAAACGAAAATGGAGCAGCTAGCAAAGATTTCCTCATTAAGGAGGCATATACTCTTATGAGTATTTAAACATAACAAATTATAAACCTATAAAATGTTCTGGTACATGAAATAATGAAAATTGAGATATCTTAATAAATTATATCATTATGAAAAAAAGTAATAGAATCGAAAAAGAAAAAAATCGTCAACAACACTTATGCATATGATATCCAGCAACATATTATGGAAAACGAGGAATTGAAGTAAATTCGTTGAAACATATTGATCGAAGTAATGATTGGCTGAATAAAATAATCCGATTTTAGTGAAATTAAACTTACTAGAGAAACTTGAAATTTTTTTAATTACAATCTGAGCATCTAAATATGTATACTTATACGAAATGAAAATGGAAATTTTGTGGTCTAAATATGTATACTTATTAGGAAATGAAAATTTTGTGGCGTACTCAAAACAGTAAATGTATTATTTTTTTTTCATTAGGAATTTTCCCATAGGATATTTCCTAATAAGATTTTAACGAGATATATTCTTTATATAATTAATGTTCATAACCTAAAAGATATTTACCATCAAAATAATACTATGATATGTATGAGATTTCTCAAGAGATTAACAAGAGCATTTTTTCGAATCATCATATTATTACAATTATCAAAGATTAATAAATATCTTAGACGAAGATTGTATCATTTGAAAACTAATATAAGACAACATGAGACATACTTCACCAGAAATTGCAATATTAAAGCTATTGACATACAAAATAAGGATGACTTGATACGAGAATTGAAATCAAGGAGAGCAGCTATGCTCTTTTTTCCTTCGATTAAGTTATGTCGACTGAATTTTCTTGACAAAATTTTAACGAGACAGATATTTTGTAATTTTTCATTCAAGTGAGAGTATTGTAAATGGTAAGTTTATTATTGAATGACAATCTTATTTCATAACCCTAGAAATTATACCATTATATCTCCAATCATTCCCAATAAATATGGATATTTGATTTTCGATAAAATGTACACAAATCTATTGTCTTCTCGTATCTGCTCTCTTTCCTTTCTAGTTTATAACATTATGCATGTTTTTCCCAAAAAATACTCACACGACAATTAGAACTAATACAACACATATTACATTACCTTTAATTCCTTTCCAAAACAATTGTATTTCAAAAATAGGTCATTGGCGTAAACTCTCCCAGACTCTTGCCATTATTAATAAATATCTCCATATCCTTTTAGATTAGCAAAAAATTCCCCTAGATAATCTTTTAAGTACGAAAGACAACATTTTTCTATTTTCTTGACACTAAGAGCCTGTTTGGTAATAATTAAAATCAAATTAAAATTGAAAATATGACCGTTATTAGGTCCCACCCATCTAATAAAAGTCAACAATAACGACTAATTTTTCAATTTTAATCCGATTTTAATCTCTACCAAACAGGCTCTAAATATATTCACAGCACAATTTTTAATAATTAAAATATATTTTATCCTTTATACAATATCACATTTATATTTTTTATACAATATCACATTTATATCTCAAACTTTTTTCATTGCATTCTTATTCTCAAATTAACATAAATTGTTCTTGATAATGATTTCTCTTCAAAATTTTCTTTTAAGGTAGAATAAAAAACTCATTTTTTCTTTGTATTTTTAAATGAGCAACACGAATAATATTAAAAAAAAATACAATTAAATATTTGACTCATTTTAAAGCACATTTTTGGATTACAATCATTATTAAGAACGAGATTTTCTGATTAATGAAATGTTAAAAATAAGAATGTAATAGATTAATGACTTTTAATGTAATTAAAATATGATATATTTATAAAAAGAAAATATAATGTGAATATCACCTACCCTTTTTAAGAATGCTTCTAAAATGATGAATATATCTTATCTTTAAATAAAATAAAAAAAAGCATAATAAAAAAGAAAGAATTAATTACAACTATAGTCCCACTTTTAAATAAAGTATAAATGAGTTTCAAATAAATAATTAAAAAATTTAAATAAAAAAAAGGTGCTAAAGAAATTTTACTACTATTCTTTCCCTCCGTGACATCCACGCGCTTCCCAAGCGAGTAGTCCATTCTTCCTTTCTTACAATTATAGCAAACAACAGTTTCGCAGGCTTTCTGGCAAAAGAACAGCTACTCATGTAAGTGAACTCAACTGTACACAGCCCTTCAGATCAGATCCGATCCAATCCAATCCNATTTAGGCCATTGTGGTGAATGGCATTATTTTTAGGTCAAAGTGGTGAATGGCATCCTTGACTTGCCTAATCTTAAAGGTACCCCCATGTAAGTGAACTCAACTGTACACAGCCCTTCAGATCAGATCCGATCCAATCCAATCCAATATCCTCCCACCCACCAATATGGTGTTTCCACCACCACCTCTGTCTCAATCGCCGCCGCTTTAAACCGCCGCCAATGTCATCACCCTCCGAACCATTCCGTTGGCACTACGCCGAGTTCGACGACAGCAACTTCCAAATCCGCGGTCGCACTCTCTTTTTCATACTGGTACTCTTTTCAATCATCCTCTTAGTCACTCTCCTATTCCTTTACGCCAGGTGGATATGTCGATACCGCCTTCGTCCTCCTCAGCCTACCGCGTCCCACTTTGTCCACGCGCCGCCGCCTCCTCCTCCGCCACAGCAGGGGCTGGACTCAACGGAAATTAATAACTTGCCGATTGTTTCGTACATGGGATCGGGATCGAGTTTTGTTGATTCAGAGTGTTGTATTTGCTTAGGCATTTTTGAAGATGGAGATGAAGTCAAAGTGCTGCCTCGCTGTCACCACTGCTTTCACTCGGACTGTGTGGATAAGTGGCTCACGACTCAGTCGAGTTGCCCGCTTTGTCGTGCTTCTCTCCGAGTCGACTCTGCTGTCTGACTCGTCTGTTTTATTTATTTTGTATTTTTTCCCACTTCCCTCAAAATAGGGATATCATGTGCAGAATATTAATATACAGAATTTTGTGCTCAAGATCATAGTACTGTATAAGATGTTTAGGCCACGTTCGGTAGAGAATAAAATCGGATTAAAATTGAAAAATTAGTCGTTATTGTTGGATTTTATTAGACGAGTGAGATCCAATAAATGTTGTATTTTCAATTTTAATTGGATTTTAATCCATGTCGAACGGGGGCTTAGTGTATTTTCTTTAATATTGTGGAATCTGAAGGATTTGTGGATATACAAAAACAAGGGGAGAAATTTAAAAAGAGATAAAGACATTGCACATGACTGCGAAGCAAGAATTTGTGTCAGTTTGATTTTATATTTCCATGCTCTTCTTTGTTCTTTGAGGTTTGCTATATTGTTTTTCCCCTAGATTGATCACTATGGCCGTTGAAAGAGCGTCTTCAATGCATTTTATGGATTATCGTACAGGCAACGTGCATGTTAAAAGACTTGTTGTCTGTGATATTTACTAGAAGTGTTAAGAAGAACCATTAATGGTTTTGTTCTGGGACCAAGAGTATCTTTTAAGCATAACTAAACACGTCAAGATGATCCCTAAGCAAAGCTAGAAAAATACAAACATGTGGATTAGTAACGTTATTATAAAATTGACTTGTATACCATGTTGTAAAGATGAATTGACAAACTTAATTAAAAAATAATATGAAAGATGCAAGTTTTTAAGAGGTTGTTTGGTTTAGATTTTTTGGAGGAAGAATTGATTTTGAATAATGATATGATTGGAAATGTGTGGTTGAAAAAGAAGAAAAAAGTATTGATGTGATGTAAAATATTATTTTATTGAAAAATGTGTGGTTGAAAAATGAGAATTGATTTACTGTCGAATTGTAAAATCCAAACCAAACATGCTCTAAATATCAAGGTTAATTTAAAATAATATAAATTCCTTTGATCTCATTTACACAGTTACACTTCTGTCTCTACTACGGGCGGACCCAACACCAGGCCAGCCCNAAAATATTATTTTATTGAAGAATGTGTGGTTGAAAAATGAGAATTGATTTACTGTCGAATTGTAAAATCCAAACCAAACATGCTCTAAATATCAAGGTTAATTTAAAATAATATAAATTCCTTTGATCTCATTTACACAGTTACACTTCTGTCTCTACTACGGGCGGACCCAACACCAGGCCAGCCCTCGCGCCGTCCATGCCGGGTCCGTCGGAAGCTTCAGTCGAATTGACGTTCGCAGGGAGAAAGATGAAAAAGACACTGCCGTAAGTTTTTTTTTTTTTTTGCCCCATTTCTTATTGTTTTAATTGTTTGGGCCTTATTTTATAAAAAAAATAAGGCCCAATTAATGAGCCTAATCCTGCAATCTGTGGGTTGAAATTTGAAAGTCCATTACCATTAGCATTAAGCCACAACAATTACAAAATCAAATCCAATTCATTTTGGTCCGGCAGAAGAGGGAGACAGACGACTGACAAGGGTGAAATTCCATTGCAGTCTGAGTGCGGTCCTGTGGCTATGAGTCTTTGACACAGTCGACGTCGAGACAGGTGGATGGAGTCATGGAGGAAGGTGGTCGGTGGACGGTGGTGCAATAGTTGGAGGTTGGTCTGCTGTAGCTTCGAGCCTTCGTCTAGTCTACCGGTCTGCGTTCTGCCTACTCGTACATGTATTAGATCAAAAATCTTGCTTTGCTATTTACCTATTTCCTATTTGCTACTTGTTAGTGCTTGTGATGTTGTCACTGTAGCTGTGTTGTATTTGTGTATTGATTATTGTGAATTGTGATTTGAGAATTTAGTGTTTTAGCCTTTTAGGAAATTAGGAATAAGTGAAAAAAATTAATGGTGATGTTTTGAAGATGCTCATAATTTTGAATTGTGATTTGAGAATATAGGGTTTTAGGAAATTAGGGATAATTGAAAAAAAAATTAATGCTAAAGATTTTTGGCTCAATTAAACTATGTGTACACTGTTTTAGTGCATTTATATATGTATCGAATTATATTTTCGACAATTACGATCGTTAATTATTAATGGTCATCGGTCTCCGCCCTAACAAATCCAAAATGCCAGATTCGCCCCTGGTCTCCAACATTTTTTGCTTGGTATTAAGCTCCTTAATCTTTTGTTTTTAAGTGAAACTAGCCCATACTAACATTTATGTCTTTTTTATATAAACCCATTTATTCTTCTTTCAAAATTTTGACTTAATAAATTTATTTGTTGAAATAGGTATTAGGAAAAGCCTTTGGGGGGCAAAGTTACAAATACAAGACATCTGGTGTCATTAATTTCTTCGACCTCAGTTATCCGAACTGGTCACAAATTCGATTAACCAAATTTCGACAGTGAGAATTAAAGTTATTTGCTCTGATTAGTATTCTATTTGCGTGCACATCAGTAGGCAACGATGAAGTGACAAAGGGTTGATGATGTAACATTTGTGTACACATCGTATTAATTATAACTTGTAATTATCTTTATACTTATCTACTGCCTAAATTAAGCAGTTTTGCTTTCCCCAACATTAATCTATACGTTTGTATGTACTTAAAAGTTACTTTTTAAAATAAATCAAGGTTTTTAGTAAAGGAGAAATAACTTTGCTTGAACAATTAGTGAAAGTAACTTAAAAGTAGGTGCGACAGATTCAGCAAGGTCAGCTGCTTTCACATGTTAGCATTTACTTGCACGTGCTGATAAGAATGAATAGGGAATATCAATTCAATGTAGGTGCACAAGAGTACTTTGCACCATTACTCCGTTAGGCTATCGTCCATCGAGGAAAATTTCACATTGCTTCTCTTAGGATTCTGAACCGTGTCTTAGTTTTGGTGTGACCAATCATCTCTCGGACTAGCTACTAATCATTGCCTTGATAAACTATTACCTTACCGAGATTTTTTTAGCGCTAGAGCAGAGCTTCACAACTGATGCGAAAAGGAAGTTTATCATCAAATTGAAGTAAGCAATTAAAAAAAAAACTTTGGGGGGCAAAGTTACAAATACATGACATCTGGTGTCATTAATTTCTTCGACCTCAGTTATCCGAACTGGTCACAAATTCAATTAACCAAATTTCGATAGTGAGAATTTAAGTTATTTGCTCTGATTAGTATTCTATTTGCGTGCACATCAGTAGGCAACGATGAAGTGACAAAGGGTTGATGATGTAACATTTGTGTACACAGCATATTAATTATAACTTGTAATTATCTTTATACTTATCTACTGCCTAAATTATGCAGTTTTGCTTTCCCCAACATTAATCTATATGTTTGTATGTACTTAAAAGTTACTTTTTAAAATAAATTAAGGTTTTTAGTAAAGGAAAAATAATTTTGTTTCAACAATTAGTTAAAGTAACTTAAAAGTAGGTGCGACAGATTCAACAAGGTCAGCTGCTTTCACATGTTAGCATTTACTTGCACGTGCTGATAAGAAGAATGAATAGGGAATATCAATTCCAAAGTGAGCAGCTAAGATTACTAAATTGAGTGGAATCATATGCGAGAGGTCATGTCAAAATACCATTTTAAGTTATGCACGTGTAGTTATCAAAGGTTGTATGATTTGATTTTGAGAAAATAAGATTTGACATGACCAGCAACTCAATCAACTTCTTTGAATAAGATTTTGAGAAAATAAGATTTGGAATGTGCCTTTCCTTGTCATGATATAATCATATGATAGCCTTAACCCATTGAGACAAGCAATGACATTGGAATGAGCACTGCGGACGATCCACAAAGGCAGCGTCCATGCCATGGCCATTGCTTGTCCCAAGGGGCAGTCTACCGAATGGAGCCAAAAGGTATGCCTTTGGATTCATATTGAACCGTCACATTCCCAAATTATAATAACTATCAAAGTAATATCACTACGCTTCTTTAAAGAAACATGTAGTCCCACCAAGGTAAGTTAGCCAAATGAGCAACTTCCGGTCTATTCTCAAGTGAAAATAGGATGATGCTGACAAAAAAATTGCCAAACAAGAAGAGACAACCCACATTTCCAATAACCATTATTGACAAGAAAAGTTGAATCCGGTTATACCTATCTGACTCCTGCCCCTAAATCCAAGAAACTGGAATGAAGAATTTTCTTGGCTTTGAACATTAGACAATGACCTCAACATCATTCGTCAACCCCAAGATCGCCCCATTTAACATTGTTTCTGGCTGCAAGGTAATGAGCCCCAACTGGACCACGACTTCCATAAGGATAGTACTCCGGGATTATTCTCTTCTCTTCAAGCTCCTTCAACACAGGTGTAAAGAGAGACCAAGCAGCATCCAATTCATCACTTCGGATGAAAAGTCTCCTTTCACCTTCAATGGCGTCTAAAAGAAGTCTCTCATATGCATCAGGAATCTCCTTGGAGTATCTAACAAGACACAAAAAGAATATATTACTGCTAGTCGTAGAATCTGATTAATAGCCAATTCAGAGTCTTTTATGACAGTTGCACATAAAATCCAGAAAAAAAATGGATATTCATAGCTGACACAAGATATGCCACAGAAAATTGCTTGATTTAGGCAGTGTTCATTGCCACGACGAATGACAGTATGGATTCAATATTTTGCAGGCCTAAATATGAATTATCTTATCAATACCTTGCTTTGTATAGAAGATTCAGATTACTCCGGTCCAATCTCATTCCCAAGCCAGGGACTTTGTTATTGATCTTCAAATAAATAGCTTCATCAGGCTGGACACGGATGACAAGCTCATTTGTTGCTCGGTCAAGATCAGTCCCAAAGTTTCGATTGTATAAATTACCAGGAACATGTCTAAACTGAACCCTTATCTCAGCCCTGAGGGCACAAAGCTAAATGAAAAACATTCTTGTATTGGAAGTTCAAAAAACATAAACAAGAAATGCCCAGTTTTTGGTTTTGTTATTTGCTGACCTCCTATTATGTAAGGCTTTCCCGGCTTTCATTAGAAAAGGCACACCATCCCATCTCGCATTATCAATGAATAGCGAAGCTGCAGCAAAAGTTGGGGTTAAGCTGTCTTTAGGTACAGTTTTGTCGTCTGTATATCCTGGATAGGTGGCACCTCCTTTTGTGTGACTCTTGTATTGCCCAATGACCACATCATCAACACGTAAGGGCCTCATGGAACGCAGAACTTTAACCTGTAGCTCATCAAGAGTTAATCAGAGATCTTCAGGAAACATCATATTAGATAATAAACAGATGTGCACAAGAGGCAGAAACCTTTTCATTCCTGATATCTTCCGCATCCAAACTGACGGGTGTTTCCATGGCAAAGATGGCCAGTATTTGGAGCAGATGATTTTGCATTATGTCTCTAATTATTCCATAATGATCAAAATAACTGATAAAAAAAAAAAATTAATGTACATTCTTTATATGCATCTAGATTAGTTGAAGACTGTTGAGAAGACAAATTACCCTCCCCTTCCTTCAGTACCAAAATCCTCAGAGAATATAAACTGCACGTTTCTTATATACTGCCTTGACCATAAGGGTTCAAAGATAAGGTTTGAGAAACGCAGGACAGAAAGATTCTCTACTAGCTCCTTCCCGAGATAGTGATCTATCCTGTAAGGAAAAAAAAAAAAATTGAAGTCCAGTATTAGCAGATCCTGCCATTGATTATATCGCCCATTCAAGCAAGGAGTCACGAACCCTTTCATGTCAAAAAAATCACCTGAAAATTTGATCCTCCTCCAAATATTGCTTGAGAGCTCTAGTCAAAGCAGCCGAGGATTCCGAATCCCGACCAAAAGGTTTCTCTACGATGACCCTTGTCCAGCCATCTGAAGCAGAAGCAGAGAGACTCGTGCATCTTACAGCATCTATAAATATATTTGGTGGGATTGATAAGTAGAAAAGTCGATTGGAAATCCTTCCAGACTGCAGATAGGCCAAGGAAACACTTTAAAATGATTGCACCGTAAAAACGTCAGAAAAAAACAAGCCCAAGCCTCAAGGAAACGCCTTAGGATCTTTGAGATCATAATTCTAAGGACTTACATTTCCAAAATTCCAATTCTAAATATCAATATCTAAAGAACATAAAAAGAATCTTCCACTTAGTTCTCATAATTTATCCTGTTGTAAGTTTGATAGAAAGATTTTAAAATTCATATCATTATGAATTATACTAACTAAAACTTGAAATAAAGCATAGAAGCAAATTTCAACATAGATTTTCATATTTCTGCAACATAGGGATGAGAGCAGAAAATACTACAAAAATGATTTTGTATATAATCATTTAATAAAATATGCCAGAAATATGTTGCGAGAACTCACTTTATTCGGCTACAAATGTAAATGAGTAAAATAACATTATATATTCACCCAGTCATAACTTAAAACGGTAGCACAAAACTCAGAAACAATAAGATGGATGAATCTCCAGTTGACATCACCTCATGTTCCTTGAGTGTTTTATCCAATTCCATAAAATTCTCCTGAGAATCATATTGGCCTGATTGGTAAAAACATCTTTGTAGGAACTGTTCCATCTTTTCATCACAATTTTCCCTAAGAAAATACACGAATGATCACTTATGAAGTTCAATCCATAAACAATCTCAATAAATGACAATAAATTAATTCAAAAAAAAAAAAAAATCAAAAGCAGAAGCAGAAGGCAATACACTTGAAATAGAAAGGAAAATAATCAAATATCATACAGCAAGTAAATACAAATCAGTAGCAGAAGGTAAAGAAGAGTTACCTCTTGTCAATTCTACAAGTGAGAGTCCTGCTAACCATATTTCTTAGCTCTGCATCTGTCATCTTACTACGCGAATAACCGAAAATGGTGAAGTGCTGTCACCAAGAGAAATCTTATGGTACTTATCCAACATCCATTTCAGTCGAAATCAAAATATGCACATTTTTATAGCCACCTCAAGTTTTTGAATGTTTATTTATGTTGTCCAAGAAAACATTGTCTGATCAAAATAAGACATCACAAAATGAATATAAAGCAGACCTCAGGGAGACAATCCTCGTAATAAAGCGCAAAAAGTGCTGGAAATATCTTCTTCTTGGCAAGGTCACCAGAGGCCCCCACAACAGTGATACTGACAGTCGATTTATCATTATTTCCACATACTTTAATCGGCTCTCTGTGTTCGTCGGGAGAGGTAACTGACAATAACTCATCTTTTAATTTTTTCAAAGGAGCCTTATTTTCTATTGTGGCAGCTGTTGTCCCCACAGAACCTAGAAAACTTCCGATTTAGCTATTGAACTCGAAGTACATCATCTTATAGTTAACAAAATGCTAGACGAGCCACTTGCAAGATCAAACTGCACTCAATATATACACTGAATAAAATGAAAACTAATAGATGTAAAATCAATTCTTATATTGGACAGTAAAAATAAATAAAATTCCAATCTTTTTCCCGTTTCTTATCCTTTCTTTTCTTCTCTTTTTCTTTGACTTTCAAACAATTCAATTTACACGGTTATCAAAATATCCAACCCATCATTTCCCCTGAATTCATAAAAAAATCCATGAAATTAAATCAACGGTATACTCCAAAACGAGTCAACCAAGAAAGATGTCACAATAATTCACCGTCAGACTAGGAATAAAAGAAAATAAAGAAGAAACAAGAACTAACCATCTTGCATGATAATCACATCAGAATATGGGTTGAACTTAGACTGTAAAGAAACCTTTTTTGACGCCAATCTTTTCGGAGAAACTAATGAAAAGGGTACATTTTTCTGATGAACCTCAATATAGGAAGAACTTGCATAGGATGATGATGATGATGAACAACAACGTATTGATGAAGAAATTGTCGCCATAGCCTCAGATTCTCTATGTATTTTTTTATGAATCTAAATATAAAACGAAAATTGTGTAAGAAAGAGGCGGAGTTTATGAATAGAACTTCGGAAATGTCGAGGGTTAACTCCTGAGCTCTCCGAAAAGCTGCTCTCCCTTTTTTTTTAATTATTATTAGTTTGGTTTGGGCTTTTGCCTTTTGCAACTCGCCAGCAAGAGGAAGAAGGTAGGCAAGAATACGAGTCCTCAATTAATTTATTTTAATGCTTTTTTATATTCACTAAAGTAATTATTGATCTTAATTAATTGGAATTTGTAAAAATAAAATGAGAAATTAAATATTCTTTAAGGAAAATTCATAGTCAAGCTCCTTGAACTTTAAAAAATAATGCATGCGAACCACCAACTTTCAAAAATGAAAATCGTTAATTTTTCTAACAATCACTTTGCCCGATGATATATTTGAGAGTTATTTTTGTGCATTCACCACTAGACTCATTTTTGTCCAAAAAGACAAGACGAGTATATTTGACCAAGCCTCAAAAATTTCTTAGCTCATGAAGGATCGACCTTGTACACCATAAACAAGAATAAAGACATAAAGGTAAGAACAATTAATTGAGGACCTTTGTGCATTATCTGTGAAAGTTTGGACTCACTATAAATTTTCTTATTTCAACTT
>CAIGRO010204521.1:0-28741 GCA_903798355.1 Fraxinus baroniana
CAGATTTCGATCCTCCAACATTATTAGAAGCACCAATAACAAAGATCTTCAGCTTCTTGATGTGGTGGAAGAACAAGGCAGAAATGAGAAGAACAAATTTGCTTGCCCAAACCAGTAGAATCTGTACTCCAAGGCAGCAATTCAGAACTAGTCTTCTTACAGCATGAAGAAATTTTTTCCACTTGTCATGTCGAACTTGTAAAGGTAATGATCTCTCTCTCCAGTCCACAAGACTTTGAATCCAGTAAGCCTCGATTTTTAACTCATTTTTGAAGCTTTTCCTGCCTATATCTGAACACTTAAACCGGGCAGCAGTAAACCATCTGAATGCAGGGACAGTTGTACCCAATGCTACTCCAATTGACTGAACGTATAGAATCCATTTGATAGACCACTTATAGGTAAAAGTGAACTCATTTCCTTGGCATGCTATTGGCATCCGAATATGAGCTTCTGCTAAAGTGATAGCAACTAATAGGCACATCAAACCTGAAGCAGAGCAAGTCACACTACGGGTTACTGCCATCACCTAATATTTTTTGACCACTAGTCTCAATTTGCCAACTGAAATTTTTGGTCCATCCACTTTTTCTTCATCTAAAGCTATTTTGCGCATTTCTTGGTACTTGCGTTCTATATAACTGTTGATACTGAAATGGGATACACTCAGCACAGCAGAAGCAAACCAACTGATGAGAAATCAGCTACTGAATAAAAAAAAAATTCCTATTTCAGCTAGATATCAATATATGTAGAACACCCTTTGAATATATAAAGATTGAAGGAGCTCCAGATTTTACCCAAGAGAAGAACAACCTCTTCTCTTGTAATCTCACTAAACTCTCTGTTTTTTTTTCTTACGGTTTCTGCCACTGGTATATATTCTGAAAAAAAAACTGCTACTAAATCTTTGACCATAGTTAGTTACACTATAGCTAGTTGCCCTAACCATGGTTCACAAAACAAAAAACAAAAAATCTGACCAATCAACATATACTTCACAATTCTCCACCTCGTACATCATTTGATAGACCTCAAAACTTGGACGAACACCAAAAGAAAATTGCAAGCACCTAGTCTGTATCTCAACAAAAATGATTTGTAGCACCAAAAAACAGGCTGCACCATTATGACCATGGTTGCCTACGTACCCTAAACTGGGATCAAGCCGCCGTAGTTCTTACTACCTTCATATAAACTCCACTTCACTCCAAGACCGCCCCGAAAGGGCCATGCCCTCTTGGATACATCAACATGGACTGATATGAAGCAAGTCCAAAAAATGCTGAAACTTGCTCCCTGTTACCACTTTGGTTAGCATGTCTGCTGGGTTCTCATTTGTGTGTACCTTCATGAGAGAAACNGACTGATATGAAGCAAGTCCAAACAATGCTAAAACTTGCTCCCTGTTACCACTGTAGTTAGCATGCCTGCTGGGTTCTCATTTGTGTGTACCTTCATGAGAGAAACATCACCTTCCTCTATGACATCCCGCACAAAATGATACCTGACGTCAATATGCTTGGTACGAGCATGATGAACCTGATTCTTAGCCAAGTGAATCGCACTCTGACTATCACACCACAAGTCCACACAATCCTGCTTAATCCCCAAATCATCTAGAAGACCCCACAACCACAATGCTTCCTTTACTCCCTCTGCCATGGCCATGTATTTGGCCTCTGTAGTAGAGAGTGCCACTGTAGCCTGTAACATCGATCGCCAACTAACTAGAGCACCATGTATACTGAACACATAACCAGTAGTAGATCGTCGTCTATCTAGATCACCTGCATAATTTGAGTCCACAAATCTGCTGATCTGACATGTATCTCCACCAAAACATAAACCCGTATCAGAAGTACCTTTTAAGTACCTCAGGACCCACTTCACTGCTTCCCAATGTGCCTTTCCTGGATTCGCCATGAATCTACTGACCACACTGACCGCCTGTGAAATATCTGGACGTGTACACACCATGGCATACATCAAACTGCCAACTGCACTAGCATAAGGTACACGCTCCATGCGTACCTTCTCTTCCGCTGTAGTGGGAGATTGTTTACCAGAGAGCCTGAAATGTGGAGCCAATGGAGTCACCACTGACTTAGCACCTTGCATCCCGAACCTCGCGATAACCCGCTCAATGTAGCCTTTCTGATTCAAGAACAATCGATGGTTCGACCTCTCTCTTCTAATCTCCATACCCAATATTTTCTTAGCAGTGCCCATGTCCTTCATCTCAAATTCTTTACCAAGTTGAGATTTCAGCCTATCTATCTCCACCTTACTCTTCGAAGAAATAAGCATGTCATCCACATACAAAAGAAGATAGATATAATCACCTCCACGAAGTTTTCGAATATAAACACAACAGTCATACTCACTTCTGGAGAACCCATGCTTTAGCATGAAAGAGTCAAATCGCTTATACCACTGCCGAGGAGATTGCTTCAATCCATATAGTGATTTCCTCAAGCGACATACATGACGTTCTTTATCCTCAACCTTGTAGCCCTCAGGTTGATGCATATAGATTTCCTCATCCAAGTCTCCGTGCAAGAAGGCTGTTTTGACATCAAGTTGTTCCAGCTCAAGATCACCATGAGCAACAATACTCAATAGCACCCGAATGGAAGTGTGCTTCACTACCGGAGAAAAGATCTCATTGTAGTCGACTCCCTCTCTTTGTGCAAAACCACTTACAACCAATAGCTTTCTTTCCTACGGGCAATGGGACGACCTCCCATGTTTGGTTCTTCCGAAGAGACTCCATCTCTTCTTCCATCGCAGCCACCTAACTCTCACTATTACTGTCTCAAATAGCTTCCTTGAAAGTGACTGGCTCATCATCCTCCACCGAGAGTGCGTACTCAAACCAAATTTATCTGCCTATAGTGTCTCAAAGGCTGGTCTGACCCCAACTTCTGAACTTGCTTGTATGCTCGCCTTGGCCTAGTGGAAGCCAAACTATCTTCGAGCTAATGTTGTTGTAGTGCTTGTACATTCTCTTGTTGAATCGTCTCATGTTCAAGCTCATCATCACTCTCCTCTTGAGTGTCTCTATGATACTCCTCTTGAACACGACTAGAACCTGGTTGGTCTTTAGGTTCTATCTCAACTACTTGAGACTTTGAAATCCCAACATCATTATCACCAGGCACCGTAGCTTTCAACGAAGCTACCATGGAGTTCTCATCAAAAGTAACATCCCTGCTGATTATGAACATAGAATCCTCTACACACCAAAGGAGATAGCCTTTTACACCTGATGCATATCCCAAAAATATTGCCTTCTTGGCTCTCGCATCAAGCTTTCCCTCGTTGACATGGTAGTAGGCTGTACACCCGAAAATTCCGAGTCTCTCATAATCTGCATGCTCCCCTGACCATACCCTGTAAGGTACATCTCCATCTAACTTCGAATGTGGAGATCGGTTCACTATGAAGCAAGCTGTAGCAACCGACTCTGCCCAAACCAGCATATGATCGCATACACATTGCTCTTTCCCGCAATATACGGTTCAGTCTCTCTGTGGCCCCATTCTGCTGTGGTATTTTCCTAACTGTCCAGTATCGCGCAATACCTTCCTTAGCACAAAACTCCTTGAAAGCACCCTATGTATACTCTGTACCGTTATCAGATCTCAGTATCTTCAATTTCTTGTCTGTTCTGTTTTCAACCACTTCTTTCCAATTCTTGAACGTGTCGAATACCTCATTCTTATGCTTCAAGAAATAAATCCAAGCATATCTGAAATAATCATCAACAAACGTGACAAAGTACCTGGAACCACCTTTGGAAGTAACTGTAGCCGGACCCCAGACATCTGTATGCACATAGGCTAATATACCTCTGCTTCTGTGTTTGCTTGACTGGAACTGAACTCGATGTGCTTTACCATACACGCAATGCTCACAAAAATCCATGCAAGGCTTCTTCAAGTTCTTCAACAAACCTTCTTTACTGAGCAGATCTAAACCCTTTTCTGACATATGCCCAAGCTGCCTATGCCATAGCCGAGTGCACTCACATGGGTCTCCACCACTTCCACTTGTTCCAACTGCTACATTACCAGTAACTGTAGTACCCAAAAGAGCATAGAGGTTACCTTGACGAATACCTTTCATCACTACCAAAGAACCACGAACAACCTTCTTTACTCCATTCCATGTAACTATCTTGCAGCCACAGAAGTCCAAAGCACCAACAGAAATAAGGTTTTTCCGCAAATCAGGAACATGTCTAACATCCATCAATGTTCTTACCACACCATCATGCATCTTGATTCTAATCGAACCAAGCCCCACCGTTTTACAAGAATGGTTATTCCCCATCAACACGGTTCCACCATCAATGCTTCTAAAGGTAGTAAACCACTTCCTATTTGGACACATATGGTAAGAGCATCCAGAATCAAGAATCCACTTACCAGAGATTTCTTCATCACAAGAGACAGAGTAACACTCATCACTGCTCCCTTCTTCCAAGGCATAACTAACCTCTTGCTTGCGTTGTACCTTCCCGTTATTGTTCTTGTTGTTCTTCTTCCATCCCACTCTTTTGTTAGGACAATTAACTTTGAAATGCCCAAGCTCACTACATTTGAAGCACGGCCTTTCCGCAAGAGGTCTAGAGCTAGATCTTGACTTTCCTCCCTTGCCCTTTCTTCGCTCATTGCTTCTTCTTCTTACAAACAACCCTTGTGCTTGCTCCTTGTTACCACTAGTAGCCATGCCACTAGTTGCAATCTTCCGAAGGTCATCCGATAGAAGTGACGTTCTAGTCTCATCCATCGTAAGAGTGTCACCCACAAGCATCAATGTTTGTACTAGGTTCTCATAAGACTTTGGCAACGAAAGAAGTAATAGAAGTGCTTGATCCTCATCATCTACCTCCACATCAATGTCCTTCAAATGTGATATGCATTTATCAAACTTGTTGATGTACTCCCGGATTGGTGCACCTTCCTCCATCTTGCAAGTATACAATTTGGACTTCAAATAGATCCGATTTGTTAGAGTCTTCATCATGAAGTTTGCCTCCAACTTTGACCACACATCCGTAGCCGTTTCCTCACCATGAACCAAGAAAGCAACATCCCTTTCAAGGCATAGAATGATTGACGCTCGTGCTTCAAGATCTAGCTCTTCCCAATCCTCATCGGACATATCTTTGTGCTTCTTTTCTTTACCTGCCAAAGCTTTGTGCAATTTTTGTGAGATTGACAAATTTTTCATTTGCATTCTCCAATAGGAGAAATCATTCTTCCCATTGAATTTCTCTATCTCATACTTCCCAACCTTAACTATTCCACTAGTAGAAGTCATTTATCCACTTGTTTCACAAACCAAGTTCTCTCAAGAATTTCAACAAACACCTTGTATGCACCACACAAACCTCAAGCCAAAACACCTCAAATTGGAGCTTTACCACCTAATCTGACAAAGGAGCTCTGACACCAATTGTTGATACTGAAATGGGATACACTCAGCACAGCAGAAGCAAACCAACTGATGAGAAATCGGCTACTGAATAAAAAAAAAAAATTCCTGTTTCAGCTAGATATCAATATATTTAGAACACCCTTTGAATATATAAAGATTGAAGGAGCTCCAAATTTTACCCAAGAGAAGAACAACCTCTTCTCTTGTAATCTCGCTAAACTCTCTGTTTTTTTTCTTACGGTTTCTGCTACTGGTATATATTCTGAAAAAAAAATTGTTACTAAATCTTTGACCATAGTTAGTTACACTATAGCTAGTTGCCCTAACCATGGTTCACAAAACAAAAAACAAAAAATCTGACCAGTCAACATATACTTCACAATAACTTTTGGTAGTTAGAATGGTCAAAGCCGAAGAACAAAACATAACAAGTGAAATAAAGATAAAACCCGTTGCTACAATTTCTTCGGCAATACTAACACCTATAATGTAACTGATTTGTTTATAGTGGCTACAAACATTGACAGTGACTGTAATTATCGTAATACCTAAAGCAGCTAGATTTCGTAGCATCTCATTAACGTCCATGGATCCGAAAGATGTCATAAAGTTTGCCATCGCAGTTGACATGAAAACGAAGCTACTAACCCGTGCAAGGATTTCATTAATCCCAGTCGTATCAGACGTAAGATCCACTGGTAGTTTCAATGCGACAGCTAATAGTGTCAAAGACATGGCATTGAAAGAGAAGTACTTACATGGGAACCACATCATTTTACTAAGAAAACCATGGACGGCGTCAGCTGCCATAGCAAGGGAGCAGACTACAGAAGCTGCTGCAATCAGGGGCGGACGCAGAACGTAAAAGTTAGGGGGCACAATTGAATTTTCAAAGAAGTTGGAAGAAATTTTACAATTTAACGTATTTTTAACTATTTTCGATATCTATTTGAACTATTCGATATGCCCATAATGTAGTTCTTGAAATAAGTTTTGAGATGACATAAGTAATTTGTAGGTTCGATTAGCGTACAATCGTCGAAGAATTTTTAAAATCAAGATGTTATCGAAATTCAAATTTATTGTGATTTTACCCCTGTTTGGTGGAAATTAAAATCAAATTTTTAGTAAATTTTGATAAAATCTAAAACAGTTATGGATTCCATGAAATATGTTATTAAAAATTAATTGTTAACTTTGATTTAAATTAAAATTTAGATTTCAATCCATACCAAACACGAATTGGGAAAACATAAAAGAAAAAATACAAAATACAAAATCTAGTGGGGCACGTGCCCCACTAGGCCCCACTGTGGGTCCGCCCATGGCTGCAATATACATGCCAATCCGTGGCAATGGGGAATCCAATTCGTCATGTATAACTTCCATCAGATCGCAACCTCGCGGAATTGAATCCATGAACTTGTCTCCGAATTTCCTTTCTATTTCTCTCCCCAAATAAATTGGTATCTTCGTGTTATTTACTTTTGAGTTAAAACATACTAATCAACCTGTCTTAGTCATTCATGAAAAAAAAAAAAAAAAAGGTTGACTCATAAGAGCTTTCCCATCCAGTCGATGGAAATCAATGAACAAGCAATCTAGATCAAAATTGGTCGTAGATGAGTTCAATCTACATCTTAATAATCCTTCCTACACGTCTCTTATTTTCTTAAAATAAAATAAATAAACAAAATCACTGAATGGTGCATAAGGAAATATAAGTCTTGTTGACTCACTCCATCAATAGATTTTCTGCTTCTGAATCTGGACATATAAGTCTTATTGACTTTTTGAGTTTTAATGTTAATTGGGGAAAAACAAAAGTTGGGATCTGTTTCCACTAATTTAATAAGTTAGAGACGTTCACTTCAATTTTCCCTTCATTAATGTTGTGACAAGTTGACTTGGTACAGGTCTTGGCTGTTGAAATTTACCTATCTCTAGCTCTCCACCGTGCTCTTTAAGGAACTAATTTTTCCATTCCTCATCACTTATCGGGACCATCCACAATCAAGCCAACGCTACCAGTACCATTATCATTTTGAAAAAAAAAAAAATGTAATTTTAATAGTTATAATTGTAACCACTTCTTAATTGTCGTAACATAAATTTTAAATTAATCTTTAATTGTTGCAAGACTCGTAAGACAAGTCAAAATTATCTACGTTAGATGTGATTGCACTTCAATTAAGATTTCAAAAATAAAATTAACCCACTCAAGAAGACTGAGAAAGAAACAATAAGTCTCGTGAACCATCCGAGAAATGTGATGCAGAAGAAAACAAAGAAAAACTGAGAGAACAAGAGACAAGTCTTCCCTAGTGCAAAATTTTCTTTTGCAGACTCATGGATGTTTGAAATTAATGGTTTAATAGATGTGATTTAATGAACTTAACACGTGTGAATTGGAATAAGTTTCTATTTGGCGCGATTATCAGGCACAATTTTTCAAATGCAACGGATGCATATTGAGGAGTCATGATTTTTCTGATTGTGTGTGACCATTCAAGTACAAGGGTGCACAATGAAAAATTACAAATCTTTTGTGTATGGTGCGAATTAGACTAGCACATCGTGGCGTGATTTAATGATCCAAATGAATTTGTACCAAAAGATTAGATCATTCTGAATGGACACATTAAAATCCATGAATTATACCCTCCTGATTTCATTATCTTCCATCCAAATTAATTTCAAAATAATTGATTTCTAAATTCTTCATCTCCCTCCCAGTTCCGTCATAGTAATTTTCAAATTACTTTCAAGTTTTCGTAATTTTGCCCTAAGTGTATTCCCCATAAATGAAAGATATGGTTCTCATTGACGTCAATATTTAATGTCTACATGAGATGTGATTCCACCCCATTTAAGATTTCAAAAATAAAATTAGCCCACTCAAGAAGACTAGGAAAGAAACAATAAGTTTTCGTGAACCATCCGAGAATTGTGACGCAAAAGAAAACAAAGAAAAACTGAGAGAACAAGAGACAAGTCTTCCCTAGTGCAAAAGTCTTCGTGAACCATCCGAGAATTGTGATGCAGAAGGAAGAAAAGAAAAAGAAAAACTGAGAGAACAAGTGACAAGTCTTCCCTAGTGCAAAATTTTCTTTCGCAGACACAAGGATGCTCGAAATTAATGGTTTCATAGATGTGATTTAATGATCTTAACACGTGTGAATTGGAACAAGTTTCTATTTGGTGCGATGATTAGGCGCAACTTTTCAAATGCAACGGGGTGCATATTGAGGAGTCGTGATTTTTCTGATTGGTTGTGACCATTCAAGTACATGAGGTGCATAATGAAAAGTTACGAACCTTTTGTGTATGGTGCGAAATAGACCATCACATTGTGGTGTGATTTAATGATCCAAATGAATTTCAAAATAACTGATTTCTAAATTCTTCCTCTCCCTCCCAATTCCATCATAGTAATTTTCAACTTACTTTCAAGTTTTCGTATTCGTTAATTTAGTATATAATATCATTCGATTTAGAAGAGTGTGGTTATGCTTTAGTTCATCGAACAAAATTAATTTTGTATCGTATTAATTTTGGAAATAGCGTTGTATTTTAGGATACAAATGTCCATTTAGTCTTATTAGCACTAGTGCATGAACCAAATATGTCTTAATGTGATTTGCATTTAATAAACTTCGCTTCATTTCATCTCTTTATAAATTCTTATTTTTCCTACATTTTTAGTAAATCGAAATTCTGTCCAATTTCATTTTGCAAAATAATTGCGTGCACATTTTAGTATTGTCCGACTTCCCAGTACAAATTTTACACCATATTTTTCCAACGAAGGATATAAACAATATCACCAAAATGTAACTATTATGAACTGGGTCTGCGACAACGAATCATGAAAGAGATGCACAGAAGAAGATATTGCGTCAGCAAAAAAATTTCCACTTAGAATTAAGTTAAGATAATATGTGGTTAATCCTCATTTCTGGGAAAGTGCAGAATGAAACTTACAATTTCTCAATTCATCACTCAAAAGTAATAAGAAAATAGGTTCCGTCATCAAGTTTGGAAAAAAATCTCTCGTAATATCGATATTGGAGACATTTTACATAAATCAAGTCATTTTAAAACTAAGGTTTTCATCATTATTCCATATTTTCTTTCTACGGTTCAACTTAGTATTTTTATAAATGGGAATAATAAGCTTTTCATCATTAGTCCATAACAATGTTTGTTTCACTGATTAAGAAATATAAAAAAATAAAAAAATTCTCTGATTCAATTGAGAAAAACTGAAATTTAGTAATCAATTGTTTTTTTCAAAGAAAAAATGTTTTGTGAATATTGCTGATGAAATTTATGATAACTATTATATGCATTGTATTGTCCTATATTCTACTTTATCTCCAATTACCCAATGATTTATATGTTGTGCTTTCGAATGCTTTTAAAAAGATAGTGCAACATCCAACAAGACGCTTATCCATTAGTCGGGAGACAAAAAAAATTAAAATTTAGCGACAAACTTGGAGAAAAAAATGTTTTGCCGCAAAAATGAAACAGTGCTATGAATAGGAAACGAACCATGTTTTTATCCCTAAGTTTCCAACATTTAACATTATTATGGTCACGTGATTAATTAGATAAAACCCCAATTGTCCAACTCAATCACGATTATTAACTAAAATTAGCAATCTTCATCGAGTATTTCATCTACATGCATTTGGCTCGAGTATGGTGAGCTTGGACAGAACTCGTTAGGAGCGTTTCTAACGACGTCAAATGACACCTACCTTATCTACAATATAATTTAAAATGTAGGAATAAGTGCTAAACATCAGTTTCCCATTTTGTCCTCACATTTTTTAGTTTATGATAAAAATACCCTTAGCACTTAATTTATTTCCAGCAGATAATTACAATCAACATTTTAAATAAACCATTCAAATTTTATGATTTAAAAAATAATCATCATTTTTCTTGTATCGTAATATAATTTGACCTACATTTTTATAAGTGTTGTGTTTATTATTATGAATATAGTAGCGAACATTTTCGTCTAAAACTACGTAATTCAGGGATTATACTAAGGACATGGAAACATTGCAAGAAAAATTGAACTGGACTCTATTGAGGTTTGTGATTCAATATATCAGTTTGATTTATATCTCGGTTAGTTTTTTCTCATCTTTATGCAATGTAGAATATATAAAAGAGTAATCATCTTTCATTTAATAGAGAAGCACACAGAGAAAAAAGATACAACCATCAAAGGGAAAGGACCTAATTGGGACTGATAAAGATTGTACTGAGTTCATGAATGTGCTAATGATAAAAAAGGAACTCCTTTCACTTCCAAGATCAACCATCAAGCCTCTGCTAGCGCTAATACAGTAACGAGTTTAGGGCAGAGAAGGTGCTTTTCTATCCAAAACAACATTATGCTGACAATATTTTTTGATATATTAATGGGAAATTAGGTAATCCAATGGACTATGCAATTCGGAAATATGATCAAACACTAAATCAATGGAGTCCAGTTCACACAGCGACCATGAGCCTATCAAGCATCTAACTAGGTGCATGATGAAATGAAACATGACTCGAGCATATGAAATTCAGTTTTGGAGATCAGACCTAGCCCCTGCTAAGTTATAATTTAAGAAAGAAAACTATTTCTCAAGCTTCATTAAAGTGTCTTAGGTTATGTATTGCATTGTCTCAAGGTTATTGCAGCTCGAAGAGGTCCGAGAGAAATCCATATCATGGATAAAAAGTGCAGATAAGAAGTGATAAACTCGTCCTTGGAAGATAATCCAGAATGAAAATGTTCATACACTATAACAACTGAGGGGCAATGCAAGAACAACATTACAACAATAAAATGAGATATTTGCATTGACAATGCTATTCACGGGAGGAGGAGGATGGGAGAATCATGCAGAGGTTGGACATAACCTATGTAACTTTCTTGCCTGCTTGCTTGTGTTCTCGTACTCAGCCGTGAATTTCAATTGCTACATGCTCTTCATTGGATTGTTGAGTTTCACTTCCAATACTTGAAACTGAGGCCTGAGAATTCCCATTATCTTCCTCGATAAAAGTACGCCACTCATCAATGCAAGCTAATTTGCCAGCATCCAAGCTTGGTATCTCACGCTGCTGAAGAATACATCAATGCAAGCTAATTTGCCAGGATCCAAGCTTGGTATCTCACGCTGCTGAAGAATTTGTAGAATTTCTTCTGTTTCACCAAGAAGGAGAGCAGCTTGACGAACACTCTTTTGCCTTTCCTTCAGGGAATTATGGTGGCATTTCATAGTTATAACATGTGGTAGATTGGTAAGGGAAGCTGCCAATATATCCGCAATCATAATGGATAAATGGTTAAACAGTCCCTCACAGGAGAGCAGCTTGACGAACACTCTTTTGCCTTTCCTTTAGGGAATTATGGTGGCATTTCATAGTTATAACATGTGGTAGATTGGTAAGGGAAGCTGCCAATATATCCGCAATCATCATGGATAAATGGTTAAACAGTCCCTCGTTTGTTTCCTTGTTGCCACTGGCCAGCAAAATAGTTCGACTGATCCGGTACATTGAGTTAGCAGCTATAATCTTAAGTGGCCAATTCAGAGGGTTACCCATTAGGAAATCGTTTACTTCTCTGAGGAACTGCTTAACAGTCGATTCAGCTTCATTCGAAAGCTCTTCTAATGTTTCCTTGGAGGTTCTGCCTTGAAGACTTGTTTCACGGAGATCCATATCTTGCCACTTGCAATATAAATCAACTCCAACCCATACAACATCTGCTGCATTTCTGATGATTGCTAAAGCCCCATTTTTATCCAGGCTTTTCTCTACAAGTTTTAACAATGTAAGGCCTTTCTCGACACACCTCACTAACTGATTAGCATTCTCATTTGAAATGTTGGGAAGTGCAATTGCGATGCATGTAAGAGTCACCACAGGTAGAGACCAGCTGTTTGGAGGCTCCTGAGAATGTAAACTTGGAACTCGATTATTGTCAAATTCTCTCACCCCATTGAAGTCGTTAGATTTATGTAGAAGTTCGATAAGGTTCATCGGCTTCTGTCGTTTACCTTTCTCTGTCATCTTGTCCACCTCATTCCAGATGTTTTTGAGGGTCTCGTTGGGAATTCCAGGCTCTCCTGGAAGTAGAAGAACATAACGAGTAAGGTCCAACTGTGCATCGCCACCAGATTCCGATCCTCCGTTATTATTAGAAGCACCAATAACAAATATCTTATGCTTCTTGATGTGGTGGAAGAATGAGGCAGAAATGTGAAGAACAATTTTGCTTGCCCAAACCAATTGAATCTGTACTCCAATGCAGCAATTCAGAACTAGTCTTCTTACAGCATGAAGAAATTTTTTCCACTTGTGGTGTTGAATTTGTAAAGGTAATGAGCTTTCTCTCCAGTCCACAAGCCTCTGAATCCAGTAATTCTCGATTTTCAACTCGTTTTTCAAGCTTTTCTTGCTTAAATCAGAACACTTATACCGGGCAGCAGTAAACCATCTGAATGCAGGAGCAATAGTAATGCCACTCCAATTGACTGAACATGTAGAATCCATTTGATTGACCACTTATAGGCAGAGGAAGTCTCATCTTCTTGTTGTACTATGGCCACCCAAATATCAACTCCTGCTAAAGTGAGAGCAACTAATACACACATCAAACCTGAAGAAGTGCAAGTCACACTACGTGCCATTACAAACTGGGGGCATCCTGTTACTGCCATTACCCAATATTTTTTGACCACTAGTCTCAATTTGTCAACTGGAAATTTTGGCCCCTCTACTTTTTCTTCATCTAAAGCTATTTTGTGCTTTTCTTGGTGCATGCATTCTATATAACTTTTGGTAGTTAGAACGGTCAAAGCCGAAGAACAAAACATAACAAATGAAATAAAGACACAACCCATTGCTACAAGTTCTCCGGCAAAGCTAACGTTGATTTGGTTATAGTGGATACAAACATTGACAGTGACTGTAATTATCATAATACCTAAAGCAGCTAGATTTAGTAGCATCTCATTATTGCCCATGGATCCCAAAGATGTCATAAAATTTGCCATTGCAGTTGACATGAAATAGAGGCTACTAATCCGTGCAAGGATTTCCTGAACCCCAGTCGTATCAGATGTAAGATCCACTAGTAGTTTCAATGCGACAGCTAATAATGTCAAAGACATGGCATTGAAAGAAAAGTACTTACATGGGAACCACAGCATTTTACTATGAAAGCCATAGAATGCATCAGCTGCCATTGCAAGGGAGCAGACTACAGAAGCTGCTGCAATATACATGCCAATCCATGGCATTGGGGCATCCAATTCATCTTGTATAGATTCAGTCGAATCACAACCTCTCGTGCTGCATTGATATGAATCCATGAACTTGTCTCCGAATTTCTTTTCTTTTTCTCTCCCCAAATAAATTGGTATCTTTGGGTTATTTACTTTTGAGTTAAAACATACTAATCAATCTGTCTTAGTCATTCACGAAGAAAAAAAAATAAAGTTGACTCATAGGAGCTTCTCCCATCCATTCTATGGACATCAATGAACAAGCAATCTAGATCAAAATTGGTTGTAGTCTTGTAGATGAGTTCTATCATCTTGATAATCCTTCCTACACATCTCTTATTTTCTTAAAATAAAATTGTGAAGGATAATGCACCAATTGCACCAAGAATCACTGGGCTCAGTCTCGAATCAACACCAGAATCAACCAAAGGAACAAATCCACAAACTAACACTTTCCAAATGGTTGCTCCAACACATGAATAGTCCACAAAGAGCTTGGGGATGAGAAGATTTCAGCCAAGGGAAATAACCACGAAGGCTATGTCAAGAGCAAGAGAAAGAGTTCTCCCAAAAGAGAAGCACTAAGCCAAGGCACAAAGCTAGAAGGAAGAAACCGATTTTTCTCAAGAAAATACGAGGCTTCTCACAATAATCTCATACCTAGAATAGTGAGGGGGCGAGTAGTATATAATAGGACTAGGTGGGCTTTTAGGTTAGAAGATAGATTAGGCCCAATAACACATAGTAGTGGGCTACTAAATCGTAAGAGCCGTCCTAATTTGGATTGGACCATGAGCAACCCTAATTTAAATTAAGTTGCTTCAAATGACCCAAGTGGGTTACGTAGAAAGTTCGAGTGATTGTGGTGTCGATATACATTCGGTCAATTGGCCGATGCCGACTGTATAAAATAACGAGACGTTCATCATCGCCCAGGGAGGTCGTTTGACAACAAATTGCTCAACAAAAATAAATAAACAAAATCACATCGAATGGTGCATAAGGAAATATAAGTCTTGTTGACTCACTCCATCAATAAAAGTTAGAGACCTTCACTTCAATTTTCCCTTAAATGTTATGACAAGTTGACTTGGTACCGGTCTGGGGTGTTGAAATTGACCTATCTCTCTAGTTTTCTACCATGCTCTTAATTTTTCCATTCCTCATGACTTATCGGGACCAACCACAATCAAGCCAACGATACCAATACCATGTATCATTTTGAAAAAAAAAAAAAAAGTGCTTTTAATAATTATAATATTTAATTTTAGAAAAAAGTTATTTAACATTAATTGTAACCACTTCTTAATTGTCGTAACATAAATTTTAAATTAATCGTTAGCGTGACTTTAGCGTGATCGGCTCGACTGATATATGGCCTTCAAGTCAGCTTAGAGGCCAAAAACATTGTCGGTTGCTTAGTCAACTATTATGAGTTAACATCTTCATGTTGAAATAATAGCGTAAAAGTAATATTCATAGGGAAGTGTACAAACATTTTGCCTGCAAATTGTAATTGTTAATATTGCTCAATTATAAATAAGATTTAGGGTGTGTTCGGTAGAGATTAAAATCGAATTAAAATTGAAAAACTAGTCGTTATTGCTGACTTTTATTAGACGAGTGGGACCCAATAACGATCATATTTTCAATTTTAATTGAATTTTAAGCTGTAGCAAACAAGCTCTTAGTCTACAAACATATATGCACTCATAAGAAATTCACGTGGAATTTTTTTATCGAATATTTAAATCTAATTATGTCTAATCTTGAACAATAAGCGCTTGTTTAGCAAAGATTTTTAAAAAAATTGGAAAAAAAATTATGTCTTCCCTAGTGCAAAATTTTCTTTCGCAGTGCTACGTGTGACTGACGCAACCCCTCCGGGAGAGACCACGGGTGACTGACGCAGTGCTAAGTGTGCAGGGAAGAGTTGGCTAGAAGACTTCTTCTGTTGGCCACGTCGGAGCCATTTTTCGAGATCAACAGGAACCATAGCATTTTACTATGAAAACCATGGAAGGTGTCAGCTGCCATTATAAGGGAACAGACTCTAGAAGCTGCTGCGATAGACATGCCAATCCATGGCATTGGGGAATCTAGTATGTTTTGCCTCTTGAACTCATAATCGCATACGCACGGACTGTAATATCCTTCATCGCCGCATGGAATTGAATCCACGAACTTGTCTCCGGAATATTTTTCTACTATTCTACCAAATGGATTGGTATATTAGTGTTCTTTACTTTGTAAGTTACTGACCTGGTGTTTAATATTTATTAAGGGTAGTTGTGTGCATTTTTGGTGTTCATTATTGTTATACAACCTTTTAATAAAAATGTTGGAATCTGTTTCCACCAGCTCAATAAGTCAGAGACTTAAAATTAAGAAAAGTTGACTTGGTATTCCTAACACGGTTTTTGGTGTGAAAACTTGACCTATTTCTATTTTTCTACCGTGCACTTTACGGGACTAATTTGTCCAATCCTCATACTTATTGGGACCATCAACAATCAAGCCATGCATTTATGGTTTATTTTTATAAATTTAATATTTAATTTTAGAAAGATATATTTTGTAACTTCTTATTTTTCGTGAGATAAACTTTAAAGCAATTTTTAATATACAAATTTTGAATATCTTGATGGAACATTCATTAAAGTCTTGTTTAGCTTTCTTAAAAGTCTTTCAATTGTGTTCAAAGAATGTTTCTCACCGTTCTCGAAAGAATAATGTTATCTAACGCCATTAGTACTATATGTCGTGAAAGCTTACTCCAAGAGTCGTCAAAGTGGTGTTTTTCGTGCTAAATTTCACGTAACCTTTCTCTAACAAACAACCAATTCAAACGGCTACAACCCACAGCCAATATATTCAGTTCTGTTGCTTCTCAATCTCACCCATAAAGGACAAAATAATGGTAATAATTTGTAGCCCCAAAAGCACGAGAAAAAAATGGAAGAAACATGAGATGGAAGCCAAAACACAAAGAAAGCCACCGATTTTTCCTCTCCAAGCAAGCTACCGATTTTTCTCCTTCTAACACACAAATTGCACACAAAATGTCTATGACAAAGACACCATATATATATATACACACACTAAGTTTTGCTTTAGTTGGATCAATAAAATAGGTTAAATGGGCCATGATTCAAAGTCATTCAAGAGGTAATATATATAATCATGAGCAACATTAATTGTTTAAATTACTTCCAACTGTCAATGTTGTTTTCGGGTTGAGCCTTACGACTTGATTGTTGGTAGGGCTGTAAATGGATCGAATTTGCCTATATCCGATCCGATCTGATAATCCAATGGATATTTGATTGTTAAATTCATATTCGATTTACTATGTTATTGGATATCCGATCCAAAATTAATAAAAATTAGGAAAAAATCAAAGCATCATACATTAAAAAAAAATTGAAAATCGTCAAATAAACCTTTTATCGGCCGATTAACTGTCTGATTTTTCCAAATAAAATGATTTTATGTTTTTAAAAATTTTTTAAACTAACTTGAGGCACACCTTTTTTTACCAGCAAACGAGCCACGAGCTCGTGGGTTTAAGGGCCGAGCCGAATTGCCATCACTAAGCATGCTATATGTAAATCATCTTTTACATTATTTTTTAAAAAACATTGTGTCACGTGATAACATACAATTGAACAGTTTAAAAAACAAAACAATTTTTTCACTAATCAAATACAAATGGCTTTATCCTTTTTGAATTGTGTATGACTATTCAAATGCAAGAGGTGCATAATATAAGTCATATTTGCGTAGGATATGATCTAGACCATCACGGTATTATCTAATGATCCAAATGAATTTGTACCAATAAGGAATCTTGTCGAGTCATTCCGTGTAAAATAATTTTTACTTTTGAATCTAGACATAGCTTTTTACATTGTCTGTTTTTTTTTCCCCTCTGCGAGTGTCCTTTTTACTTCTTGACTTTTAACTTTTAATGTTTATTGAAAAAAAAAAGTTCGGATCTGTTTCCACCAATTCAATAAGTTAGAGACCTTCGCTTCAATTTTCCCTTCAATGTTATGACAAGTTGAATGCTGAAATTGACCCATCTCCAGTTTTTCACCGTGCTCTTTTAAGGCACTAATTTTTTTATTCCTCGTCACTTATCGGGACCATCCACAATCAAGCCAACTCTACCAATACCATGTACCGTTTTGAAAAAAAAGTACTTTTAATAGTTATAATATTTAATTTTAGAAAAAGTTATTTAACATTAATTGTAACCACTTCTTAATTGTCGTAACATAAATTATAAATTAATCTTTAATATAAAATTTTTGAATATTTTGATCTCAAGTATTTGTTAAGCTTTCTTGAAGTCTTTCAATTTGTTTCTATATATGTTTCTTGTGGTTCTCAAAATGTTCTGAACAGTGAGTCCTCAAAAAACCGTCCAAGTTTTCTAACAGTTTAGAAAATGATAAGTTCATTATTGGTAACTAAGCTTTCACAGAAATCTCAATCAAACCACTCAATCTTAATTTGTCTAAATCAGATTACTGAACTTAAATTACTGGAAATTTTAGCTACTCCATTAGTCCTCTTACAAGACTTTACATTCAAATCTACCGTGAATGACAATTTTGATGTGTCTTACAACTCCACACACACACACACACACACACACACATTACTTAAATTCTAGTCATGGTTGTAAAATTGAAAATAAATTGTCGTCTTTCAAATCATATTCAAGTGACATATATTTTAAAATTTCGCAACCATGACTTGATTAGGAAGTGTATTTCCTAGAAATGAAAAATAGACATCTCATTGACATCAATATTTAATATCTACCTGAGATGTAATTGTACTCCAATTAAGATTTCAAAAATAAAATTAACCCACTCAAGAAGACTAGGAAAGAAACAATAAGTCTTCGTGAACCATCAGAGAAATGTGATGCAAAAGAAAACAAAGAAAAAAATGAGAGAACAAGAGACAAGTCTTCCCTAGTGCAAAAGTCTTTGTGGACCATCCAAGAAATGTGATGCAAAAGAAAAAAAAAAAAACTGAGAGAAAAAGTGACAAGTCTTCCCTAGTGCAAAATTTTCTTTCGCAGACTCAAGATACTTGAAATTAATGGTTTCATAGATGTGATTTAATGATCTTAACACGTGTGAATTGGAATAAGTTTCTATTAGGTGCGATGATTAGGCGCAACTTTTCAAATGCAACCGGGTGTATATTGAGGAGTCATGATTTTTCTGATTGGTTGTGACCATTCAAGTACATGAGGTGCATAATGAAAAGTTACGAACCTTTTGTGTATGGTGCGATTTAGACCATCACATCGTGGTGTGATTTTATGATCCAAATGAATTTGTACCAACAAATTATATCATTCCGAATGGACAAATTAGAATCCATGTATTAAACCCTCCTGATATCATTATCTTCCATCCAAATTAATTTCAAAATAATTGATTTCTAAATTATTCCTATCCCTCCCAATTCCGTCATAGTAATGTTCAAATTACTTTCAAGTTTTCGTATTCGTAAATTTAATATATAATATCATTCGATTTAGAAGAGTAAGGTAAGCTTTAGTTCATCGAACAAAATTAATATTGTATCGTATTAATTTTGAAAGTAGCGTTGTATCTTAGGATACAAATGTCCATTTAATCCTACTAGCACTAGTGCATGAACCAAATATGTCTTAAGATGACTTGCATTTAATATACTTTGATTCATTTCATCTTTTTATAAATTATTATTTTTCCTACATTTTTAGTAAAGCGAAATTCTGTCCAATTTCATTTTGCAAAATAATTACACGCACATTTTAGTTTTGTCCGACTTCCCAGTACAAATTTTGCACCATGTAGGAAACAGGGTCTGTGACAACGAATCATGAAAGAGATGCACAGAAGAAGATATTGCGTCAGCACATATTTTTCCACTTAGAATTAAGTTAAGATAATGTGTGCTTTATGACACTAGAAGGTCAAATTAATCCTCATTTCTGAGAAAGTGCAGAATGAAACTCACTATTTCTCAATTCATCCCTTAAAAGTAATAAGAAAATAGGTTCTGTCATCAAGTTTAGAAAAAATATAAGATCTCTCGTAATATCGATATTTGAGACATTTTAAATTAAGGTTTTCATCATTATTCCATATTTTCTTTCTACGGTTCAACTTAGTATTTTTATAAATAGGAATAAGCTTTTCATCATTATTCCATTACAATGTTTCTAGATTAAACGGTTAAATAAAAAAAAGTTCACTGATTCAATTGAGACAAATTAAAATATAGTAATCAATTTTTATTTTTATTTTTTTCAAAGAAAAAAAGTTTAGTGAGTATTGCTGATGAAACTTACGATAAATACTATGAGCGTGGTATTGTACACTATTATTTTGTCACATATCCAACTTTATCCCCAATTACCCAATTGAATTCTATGTTGTGCTTTCGAATGCCTTTAAAAGGATAGTACAACATCCAACAAGACATTTTTCCATTAGTCGGGAGATAAAAAAATTAAAACTTTATTGACAAACTTGGGAAAAAAAATCACGGCGAAAATGAAACATTGCTATAAATAGGCACCGAACCATGTTTTTAAGTGATTAATTAGATAAAACCCCAATCGTCCAACTCGATCACAATTATTAACTAAAATTAGCAATCTTCATCGAGTATTTCATCAACACGCATTTGGCTCGAGTATGGTGAGCTTGGACATAACTCGTTAGGAGCGTTTCTAACTGCGTCAATGAGTGTTAAACATTCGGTTTCCCATTCTGTCCTCACATTTTGTAGACTATGATCAAAATACCCTTAGCACTTAATTTATTTCCAGCAGATAATTACAATCAACATTTTAAATAAACCATTCAAATTTTAAGATTTAAAAAATAATCATCAATTTTTTGTATCGTAATATAATTTGACCTATATTTTTATAAGTATCGTGTTTATTATTATGAATATAGTAGCGAACATTTTCGTCTAAAGCTATGTAATTCAAGGATTATACTAAGGACATGGAAACATAGCGAGGAAAATTGAACTGGACTCTATTGAGGTTTGTGATTCAATATATCAGTTTGATATATATCTCGGTTAGTTTTTTCTCATCTTTATGCGAGCAGGCTGACCTTGAGATTTTGGGTGCCACGTAGAATGTATAAAAGAGTAATCCTCTTTCATTAATAAAGAAGCACACATATAGAAAAAAGACAACCATCAAAAGGACAGGACCTAATTGGGACTGATAAAGATTGTATTGAGCTCATGAATGTGCTAATGATGAAGAAGAAACTCCTTTCACTTCCAAGATCAACCATTCGAGCCTCTGCTAGTGTCAATACAGTAACGAGTTTAGGGCAGAAATGGTGCCTTTCTATCCTAAACAACATTATGCTGACAGTATTTTTTGATATATTAATTGGAAATTAGGTAATCCAATGGACTATGTAATTCGGAAATATGATCAAACACTAAATCGATGAAGTCCAGTTCACACAGCGACCATGAGACTATCAAGCATCTAACTAGGCGCAGGATGAAATGAAACATGACTCGACCACATGAAATTCAGTTTTGGAGATCAGACATAGCCCCTGTTAAGTTGTAATTTAGGAAAGAAAGCTATTTCTCTAGCTTCATTAGAGCGCCTTAGGTTCTTGTATTGCATTGTATCAAGGTTATTGCAGCTCGAAGAGGTCCGAGAGAAATCCATATCGTGGATAAAAAGTGCAGATAAGAAGTGATAAACTCATCCTTGGAAGATATTCCAAAATGAGTAATATTCACACTCTATAACAACTGAGGGACAATGCAAGAACAACATCACAACAATAAAATGCGATAATTGCAATAACAAAGCTAATCACAGAAGGGGGAGGATGGCATAAGGCATAAGCTATGTAACTTTCTTGGCTGCTTGCTTGTGTTCTCGCACTCAGCCTTGAAGTTCAATAGCTATATGCTCTTCATTGGATTGTTGAGTTTCACTTCCAATACTTGAAATTGAGGCCAGAGAATTCACATTATCTTCCTCGATAAAAGTACGCCACTCATCAATGTAAGCTGCTTTGTCAGGATCCAAGCTTGGTATCTCACGCTGCTGAAGAATTTGTAGAATTTCTTCTGCTTCACCAAGGAGGAGAGCAGCTTGACGAACACTCTTTTGCCTTTCCTTTGGGGAATAACGCTGCTGAAGAATTTGTAGGATTTCTTCTGCTTCACCAAGGAGGAGAGCAGCTGGACGAACACTCTTTTGCCTTTCCTTTGGGGAATTATGGTGGCATTTCATAGTTATAACATGTGGTAGATTGGTAAGGGACGCTGCCAATATATCTGCAATCATAATGGATAAATGGTTAAACAGTCCCTCGTCTGTTTCCTTGTTGCCACTGGCCAGCAAAATAGATCGACTGATCCTGTACATTGAGTTAGCAGCTATAATCTTAAGTGGCCAATTCAGAGGGTTACCCATTAGGAAATCGTTTATTTCTCTGAGGAACTTCTCAACAGTCCCTTCAGCTTCATTCGAAAGCTCTTCTAATGTTTCTTTGGAGGTTCTGCCTTGGAGGCTTGTTTTGCGGAGATCCTTATCTTGCCACTTGCAATATAAATCAACTCCTACCCACACAACATCTGCTGCATTTCTGATGATTGCTAAAGCCCCATTTTTATCCAGGCTTTTCTCTACAAGTTTTAACAATGTAAGGCCTTTCTCGACACACCTCACTAACTGATTAGCATTCTCATTTGAAATGTTGGGAAGTGCAATTGCGATGCATGTAAGAGTCACCACAGGTAGAGACCAGCTGTTTGGAGGCTCCTGAGAATGTAAACTTGGAACTCGATTATTGTCAAATTCTCTCACCCCATTGAAGTTGTTAGATTTATGTAGAAGTTCGATTAGGTTGCTCAGCTTCTGTCTTTTCCCTTTCTCCATCATCTTGTCCACCTCATTCCAGATGTGTTTGGGGGTGTCTTTCGGAGTTCCAGGCTCTCCTGGAAGTAGTAGAACATAGCGAGTAAGGTCCAACTGTGCATCGCCACCAGATTCTGATCCTCTGTTATTATTAGAAGCACCAATAACAAATATCTTCAGCTTCTTGATGTGGAGGAAGAATGAGGCAGAAATGAGAAGAACAATTTTGCTTGCCCAAACCAATAGAATCTGTACTCCAATGCAGAAATTCAGAGCTAGTCTTCTTAGAGCATGAAGAAATTTTTTCCACTTGTGGTGTTGAATTTGTAAAGGTAATGAGCTTTCTCTCCAGTCCACAAGTCTCTGAATCCAGTAAGTCTCGATTTTCAACTCGTTTTTGAAGCTTTTCCAGTTTAAATCAGAACACTTATACCGGGCAGCAGTAAACCATCTGAATGCAGGGGCAATAGTACCCAATGCCACTCCAATTGACTGAACGTATAGAATCCATTTGATTGACCACTTCTAGGCAGAATAAGTATCATCTCCTCGGTATAGTGCCGTCCCAATATGACATACTGCTACACCGACAAAAAGAATTACACTCATCAAACCTATAGCAGTGCAAGTCACACTACGCGCCATTACAAACTGGGGGCATCCTGTTACTGTCATCACCCAATATTTTTTGACCACTAGTCTCAATTTGTCAACTGGAATTTTTGGTCCATCCATTTTTTCTTCATCTAAAGCTATTTTGCGCATTTCTTGGTACTTGCATTCTATATAACTTTTGGTAGTTAGAATGGTCAAAGCCGAAGAACAAAAGCTAACAAGTGAAATAAAGATAAAACCTGTTTCTCCAATTACTGCAGCAGTACGTTTCTCTGTGGCAGTACGTGTTGCTACAATAACTCCATCAATATTAGCAACATATCCAAAATTAGGCAGTTGGATAATGTTGATACAAACATTGGCAATGACTGTAATTATCATAATACCTAAAGCAGTTAGGTTTAGTAGCATCTCATTATCGTCCATAGATCCCAAAGATGTCATAAAATTTGTCATTGCAGTTGACAAGAAAACGAGGCTAATAAACCGTGCAACGGATTCACGAATCCCAAAGATATCAGAAGTAAGATCCACTGGTAGTTTCAATGTGACAGCTAATAGTGTCAAAGACATGGCATTGAAAGAGAAATACTTACATGGGAACCACAGCATTTCACTACGAAAACCATGTAATGCATCAGCTGCCATTGCAAGGGAGCAGACTATAGAAGCTGCTGCAATATACATGCCAATCCATGGCATTGCGGAATCCAATTTGTCATGAAAAACTTTCAGAATATCGTGCTCGCAGACAACCTGGCATTCACTTGAATTGAAATATCCCGTGTATTGAAATGAATCCATGAACTTGTCTCCGAATTTCTTTTCTATTTCTCTCCCCAAATAGATTGGTATCTTCTAGGATTTTATTAAAAAAAAAACATGAACCATGTTATGACAAGTTGACTTGGTACAGGTCTTGGGTGTTGAAATTTACCTATCTCTAGTTTTCCACGGTGCTCTTCAATGGACTAATTTTTCCATTCCTCATCACTTATCAGGACCATCCACAATCAAGCCAAAGCAACCAATACCATGTATCATTTTGATAAAAAGTACACTTAATAATTATAATATTTAATTTTAGAAAAAAATTATTTAACATTAATTGTAACCACTTCTTACTTGTCGTAACAAAAATTTTAAATTAATCATTAGCGTGACTTTAGCGTGATCGGCTCGACGGATATATGGCCTTCGAGTCAGCTTAGAGGCCAAAAACATTGTCGGTTGCTTAGTCAACTATCATGAGTTAACATCTTCATGTTGAAATAATAGCGTAAAAGTAATATTCATAGGGAAGTGTACAAACATTTTGCCTGCAAATTGTAATTGTTAATATTGCTCAATTATAAATAAGATTTAGGGTGTGTTCGGTAGAGATTAAAATCGAATTAAAATTGAAAAACTAGTCGTTATTGCTGACTTTTATTAGACGAGTGGGACCCAATAACGATCATATTTTCAATTTTAATTGAATTTTAAGCTGTAGCAAACAAGCTCTTAGTCTACAAACATATATGCACTCATAAGAAATTCACGTGGAATTTTTTTATCGAATATTTAAATCTAATTATGTCTAATCTTGAACAATAAGCGCTTGTTTAGCAAAGATTTTTAAAAAAATTGGAAAAAAAATTATGTCTTCCCTAGTGCAAAATTTTCTTTCGCAGTGCTACGTGTGACTGACGCAACCCCTCCGGGAGAGACCACGGGTGACTGACGCAGTGCTAAGTGTGCAGGGAAGAGTTGGCTAGAAGACTTCTTCTGTTGGCCACGTCGGAGCCATTTTTAGATAAAATGTGTCGTTAAAAAGTCATGAATTCCATGAAACATGTGGTTGAAACTAATCTTAGGGCGTGTTCGGTAGAGATTAAAATCGGATTAAAATTGAAAAATTAATTGTTATTGTTGACTTTTATTAGACGAGTGAGACCCAATAACGATCATATTTTCAATTTTAATTGAATTTTAAGCCGTAGCAAACAAGCTCTTAGTCTACAAACATATATGCACTCATAAGAAATTCACGTGAAATTTTTGTATCGAATATTTAAATCTAATTATGTGTAATCTTGAACAATAAGCGCTTGTTTAGCAAAGATTTTTCCAAGAGAAATATATATATATATTTTGGTTAGAGAATGTGTGATTAAAAAAATTAGAAAAAAAATTATGTCTTCCCTAGTGCAAAATTTTCTTTCGCAGTGCTACGTGTGATTGACGCAATCCCTCCGGGAGAGACCACGGGTGACTGACGCAGTGCTACGTGTGCAGGGAAGAGTTGGCTTGAAGACTTCTTCTATTGGCCACGTCGGAGCCATTTTTCGAGGTCAACAGGAACCATAGCATTTTACTACGAAAACCATGGAAGGTGTCAGCTGCCATTATAAGGGAGCAGACTCCAGAAGCTGCTGCAATAGAACTAGTATGTTTTGCCTCTCGAACTCATAATCGCATACACACGGACTGTAATATCCTTCATCGCCGCATGGAATTGAATCCATGAACTTGTCTCCGGAATATTTTTCTACTATTCTACCAAATGGATTGGTATATTAGTGTTCTTTACTTTGTAAGTTACTGACCTGGTGTTTAATATTTATTAAGGGTAGTTGTGTGCATTTTTGGTGTTCATTATTGTTATACAACCTTTTAATAAAAATGTTGGAATCTGTTTCCACCAGCTCAATAAGTCAGAGACTTAAAATTAAGAAAAGTTGACTTGGTATTCCTAACACGGTTTTTGGTGTGAAAACTTGACCTATTTCTATTTTTCTACCGTGCACTTTACGGGACTAATTTGTCCAATCCTCATACTTATTGGGACCATCAACAATCAAGCCATGCATTTATGGTTTATTTTTATAAATTTAATATTTAATTTTAGAAAGATATATTTTGTAACTTCTTATTTTTCGTGAGATAAACTTTAAAGCAATTTTTAATATACAAATTTTGAATATCTTGATGGAACATTCATTAAAGTCTTGTTTAGCTTTCTTAAAAGTCTTTCAATTGTGTTCAAAGAATGTTTCTCACAGTTCTCAAAATAATAATGTTATCTAACATCGCTAGTACTATATGTCGTGAAATCTTACTCCAAGGGTCGTCAAAAAAGTATTTTTCGGACTCGATTTCACGTTACCTTTCTCTATCAAACAATCAATCGAAACAGCTACAACCCACAACCAATATATTCACTTCGATTGCTTCTCAATCTCATCCATAAAAGACAAAATAATGGTGATATTTTTCCAAATAACTGTCCGATTTTTCCAAATAAAATAATTTTACGTTCTTTAAAATTTTTTGAACTAACTTGAAGCCCACTTGTTTTTACTTGCAAGTCCAATATTGTCTTCTACCATCACGATGTTTCTTTTTGGAGGAGATATCATCTTCTAGTTTTTTATTGACATTCGATTTGAAATAAAGTAAAATTGAATTTCAATTCTTAATATAAATATTTTATTTCATCATTTCTATTAATAAATCAAATTATTTGTTACATATTAATTATTAGTTTTCGAAGTTGTAAAATAAATTAACAAATCAAATTAATTGTTACATAGTAATAATTAGTTTTTGAAGTTGTAAAATAAATTACAATAATAAATTTAATTGAGAAAAATATAGATATTTATTTAATTTAAATTTGTAAACTAAAATTAAAAAAAAAATCTATTGTTTTATAATATTTTACATTTATGTGTATAGTTATTTATTCAATTTGGCAATCGGTTCGATATCGATTCGACCCCGATTCGACTTTTTGACTATTGACCCTCTTCCTTTTCCGGGTCGATACTTAAGTCAATTTTTAAAATATTGATTGAAATCAACTTTTTTTTTTCGTCTTTCCAAGATTTCCAATTCGTAAACAGGTTTAATAATTATAAGTTTTTCAACGTTTTATATTTTAAATTTGATTAATTTTTTATTCTAAATTTATTTATTTTCTCATTTATTTATTTTAGTAACAAATAATATGCCATAATAATATTTTACCTACTCAATTATTTATAACAAATCAGATCGGATTGACCTATATCCATATTTGATCCATTTAGTTAACGTATAATTGGATTCGGATCTTGATCATATTATCGGATTGAGACCCTAAATCCATCTCCCATAAATTTCGTCGAATTCGGATCAAAATCCAATCCATTGGCAGCCCAAATTGTTAGTAATAATTTAATCCAACGTTTACATCAGCGTCTGAGATTCATTAAGTATCAAAACCCGACATTATAAAATCAATCCAGCTGATATTATGTGATAAGTTCAATTAAAATTTAAAATGATGTGACCCAATGAATTGTACATCCCATCTAAACAGTTCATGGAAGGAATAATTTCATTTTTTTGTCATTAAGCTTTCATTGAGATTTCAATTAAATCACTAAACTTTAACTTATCTCAATGAGAACATTAAACTTCAATTTACTTGAAATTTTGGCCATTCTAATAGTCTTCTTACTAAACTTAAAATTTCAATCCTTCGGGAACACTAATCTATAGTTCTGGTTGCAAAATTGAAAATAAATCGTCTTATTCCAAATTATATTCAAGTGGCACATACTTCCACATTTTGCAATCATGACTTGATTAGGCAATATATTACCTAAAAATGGAAGATACATCGAATTGCTATCAATATTGAATGTCCGTGTTTACGTGATTGCACCAAATTAAACTTGGATGGACCAATTATGTAGACAATGTGATATTGAAGAAAACAAAGAAAAAACTCTAGTCTTCTTGAACCATCCGAGAAATGTGATGTAGATGAAAACAAAGAAATATTGAAGAACAAGAGAAGTCTTTCCAATGTAAAATTTTCTTCCACAAACACAAGGATGTTGGAATTCAATGGTTTAATAAATGTGATTTAATGATCTTAATGTGTGAATTGAAACAAGTCTATGTTGAATACGATGAGATTTTTCAAATACAATAAGTGCATATCTCAGAGTCATGATTTTCCAAATCAATCATGCTATATGTAAATCATCTTTTACATTATTTTTAAAATGTTGTGCCACATGGAAACATACCATTGAACATTTTAAAAAACAAAACAATTATTTCACCAATCAAATCTTGCCAACAAGGATGATGTACAAGTGACTTTATCCTTTTGAATTGTGTATGACTATTCAAATGCAAGGGGTGCATAATATAAGTCACATTTGTGTAGGATACGATCTAGACCATCCTGGTATTATATAATGATCCAAATGATTTTGTATCAAAAAATACAAAAATTCCAATAAACACATTAAAATCTATCTATATCTGAATAATCCTTCCTACATGTATTTTATTTCCTTGAAATAAAAATAAATAAACAAAATCACATCTAATGATGCATTAGGAATCTTGTTGAGTCACTCCGTGTAAAATATTTTTTTACTTTTGAATCTAGACATAG
>CAIGRO010204528.1:0-12337 GCA_903798355.1 Fraxinus baroniana
TGTGTAATTTCCTCTTCTTAAAAATACATTATTTCAAAACTCATTTTCAATCACATATTTTTTCAATAAAATAATATTTTTCATCATATCAATAATTTTTCTTTACTTTTTATCCACATATTTTTTCATCATATCACTATTTAAAAGATATTATTTCCTCAATAATATACATCAAACACACCCTAACATTATTCTTTTCAAATTAGTGCAAATGAGAGCCACATATTCTTACGGTCATAGACCCAACAAGATAACCATATATGATCATCTTAAAAAATTCATTTAAGCATAAAATTCTTTCTATTGTAAATAGTCAATGCTTAAAATTATGTTTCAAGAAACTATTCTAGTTAACATTTTATAATAGAGAGTGAGTTTGACTCTTTAAATTTGGATAGTCAAATTCACTTTTTATAATTAAATGCGTTGAAAGTATTTTTAATTTTCAATGAAGAAAAATTATATTTTTTAGAGGGAAGTTATTGAAAATATAATATAGGAAAAAATAATAAATAATTTTTAGAGTAGTAAAATTAAGTGTTAAAAAATAAAGAGCATGTTGGATACTTAAAAAAAAAATTTATTCTCTAAATTTATAAATGCTCTTTAATTTGTTAAATATGTTCTTTAAAAATATATGGCATCTCCAAGAGACTTTTTAGTCATTTCATTTTTCTTTTTTAAATATCCCAAAAGTATCTTTATCTTTACCATTTAATTTTACAACTCTCAATATATATTTGTTATTTTTTTGATCATTTATTTTCATCACCTTTCCTCCAAATTATTATATCATCTTCCTCCATTTTCTTTGTAATATACCTATTTAGTTGGTTGGGTCAATATATCGAGCATTTTCTTAATTGCATTTAATCATATAATCAGTCATTTTCTATTTTAAAATATTTATTCGAACAGTCTCTTTAAATATAATTTCAAATATCAACTATTTAAAATAGACAATATTTAGCCCCTGTTTGGTAATTCGTACACGTTTTTTTTTTATTCTCATTCTTCTATTCATTTTTAACCACACATTCTTCAATAAAATAATATTTTTCATCACCTTATTAATTTTTTTATTAATCACACATTATCTATTAATTTATTATTTCAAATGTTTCAAAATAATATGATTCAAACATACCCTTAATTCTAAAGAGGCTTTCGAAGATATTCTAAAATTAAAGGAGACATAAATAATATTCCTGGAAATTGTGGTCCCCATCTAACTCTCTTTCACTGTCCTGCCATGTTTAGCAAACTTAGAAGAAAAGTAAAGTATTATTTATCTATAATTGAACTTTTTAAGTTTAGCCAGTTACTCTTTAATCAGTAGTAGTATACAGTAAAAGAAAACCCTTTCTCTCTCTCTCTCTCTCTCTCTCTCTCTCTCTCTCTCTCTCTATCAAACTGTATGTAACCGTTTTGTAATGACCATTAATGGCGTTTTTAATTTCATTGATTTGCATTACTTCATCTGAATTGCAGTTTTTCATAGATTATATGTTCATGCTCTTGTAGCCTGGAGTTCGGGAGAGGAAAGCGGAAGAGAGTATGAAAGGTTTTTGCAACGAAGAACTCAATTTCGCCTCCTCACAACATGTTAGGTTCTCCAAGCACGTTTATGACAATGTCCATGGCAACATCTACCTTGATCCGGTCATTTTTTGTTTTCCCTCTCTTTTATGACCAATACGCATGATTTATTTATTTTTTTAAAAAAAAAAATTTGAATTGAAATTGGGCTCTCATCATCAATTTCTATCTTACGAGGACGAAGTTAAGTTTTCCTATAATCGTAGCTGACTGCAATTTTTTTTCTATTTTTAAGTTCTACAAAGATTGCACCTAGTGAGAATGATGATTGACTATACAGTGTAATTTAATCAATTTAATGTAAGAAAAAAAAATGTTAGCTTACTTGTTAAGAGCGAATTTTTATTTTATTTTATTATTTCAACATAAAATTACACGTGTCACTTATTTGAACTTTTTATTTTATTTTATTTTCTTATCACAAATTGCTGCTTCTTCCTCCCAATACGCGATTTAACTGTTTTTCTTTTGTCTGTTTGCAGCTCTCTTTGAAGTTCATTGACACCGAACAATTCCAAAGGTAAATGCTTCCATCCTTTTTCTATTACTAATTAACAAAAAATTTTCAATGTTCTTGTTTTGGTAGTACATGTGCATAATTGTGCTGAGAATCTAGCTAACTTGATATCTTTGGTTTGCAGGCTGCGTGATCTTAAACAACTAGGTGAGTGCATAATCTTTCTCTTTCCATGTATTGTTGACTAGTAATCATATTAGATTGGCGAGACTTTTGTATGTACATGTCAACTATCCTTAGTTTCTGTTTGAGAGGAAATTGAATTTATAATATCTGTCTCTTTTCTTTGACTTCCAATAGTTCTTCACTATATTTTCTCCAACTAATTCTTTTCAATCCAAGTTTTAATGTTAAAGATGATTTAAAATTGATGCATCAGCACATTTTATTTTCATTTTTCTATACGCTTTTTAAGAAAATGTAGTCCCTATTGTCCTACTTGCTGCTGCAAGGTGTGTTTTATTGTTTTCATTGAGTATATAGACTACTGCAAATGATTTTCAGACTCCTAAAATCGTCCTGACCAGGAAAGAGGTGTTTCTGCTCAACACAACAACCCTCTACTCCCTTGTACTTAAACTTTGAAGCTACTTGATCAAATAGAGAACTATGGTTACGATTGTGGTTCCCAACGGCGGTAATTTTCTCAGTAATTGGTATCCCGTTTAACATAAAAATCCTATTATTGTGTTTATTATTAGCTTAAAGTGTATTTCTGGGTCTGAAGTGACCTATATTTCTGTTTTAATTGGATAGAATGGAACTAACACTTTTAATTTTTGTTATTTATTTGCAGGCTTGGCACACATGGTTTATCCAGGAGCGGTGCATTCTAGATTTGAACATTCTCTTGGTGTGTACTGGCTCGCTGGTGAAGCTGTTCACAAACTTAAGACCCACCAAGTATTCTATTTTCTTGGAACTATCAACTATGGAAGTATTCTTTAATAGTGAAAATTAAAGCTCCGGAGTTTACTTTCATTGGTTAATATGCTTTTTGTGTAGGTGGAGCTTGGTATTGATGACTTTGATGTGCAAACAGTGAAACTTGCAGGTAAGTAAATTTTAAAAAATGGATCATTAATTTATTTTCTTATTCATGTTCACCTTCTGTTATGTTTCAACTGATAGGTCTTTTGCATGATATTGGCCATGGGCCATTTAGCCACTTATTTGAACATGAAGTTCTTCCGAAGGTTCTCAATGGATCAAAATGGTAATATTCTTGAACTAACTACATTTTCTGTTATGTGGCATTTAATGATGTATACATTAGCATATGTATGACATATTAAATTCCCTCAGTATTTTGCAATGGAAATGCGAGAGAGAGTTGGTTAATATGGCCCCAGTTGAACATGAATTGCATTAGAACATGGTTTTGAGACATTAAATGAAGCCCCGCTAAATCTTGACTTGGAAGAAAGTGACAAGACTAGTATAAATGAAAAATCTGGAGAGGGTGCTTAAACCTAAATCAATTGTCACGAGGCAATTAAAATGTGATGATAGTATGAATTTTAAGAGTAATGATATTCATCTCCACTGGATTGAGCAACAATCTAGATGGCAACATGTTATATGTTTAATTAAATGACTCATATGACTTTGTATTGGAATGAATCTATCATTTAGTGACATATAATTGCCACCTAGATTGTTCTCAACTCCAGTAGGGATGAATAACATTACTCAAATTTTAAATCAAGAGAAAATGTTTCCACCCAACTGAATTTTCTTTCAGCTTGCGGCTTCTGATTTACGAGTTCTATAACTGTTACAGTTGCATCCCCTATGCTTGTTTTATAATATCTCCTTAGGGTTAAAGCCTTTTGTTTCCACTCATTCCTTGATAAAGAATGTCATTCATTCCTTTTTGTTATGGTATGATTAAATCCCATCTTAACTACAATAGAAAAAACTGATTTCATTTCTGAGACTACCCTAGAGTTAAAAATAATCATTTCAAACTCGCAGGTCAAAGTTCAGTTCAAGTAATTATCTACAAAACTTAAAACCCCAACACAAGAAATTTTCGGGTCCCACATCAGCTAAAGTTAGCAATAAACAACTAATACGGCATTCATATTACCAGTGAAGAACTAATTATATCGATTCCCTTTTCCCTTAATACCATTCAATTCTTAATATTCACATTACAACTAGAAGTTATAATATTTTGGGATTGGGAGTATCTATCAATTGCAAAATCTACTGCATATTTTCCCTTGAAGAGAATGTTGGATAGTTGTGCTTGATAATCTTTCCTCTGCACTAGCAAATGAAAGGATCATCTAAAACACTTAAAAATCACATGAACAAATCCATTTTCCACCATCTTATCAATAGTGTGCCTTAACCTTGTATCTTAGTCCCATTTTCAGGTGCATGCACACATACAACACAGATTGACAATGTAGCGATGATTAGCTTATATCTGCTAATTCTAAGTGCAATTTTTTTTGTCAATAAGGGCTTTTGTGTTCAATTGTATTTTCAGTACTTTGAGATCAATGCTATGTTGTATACTTATTCTTTTAGGAAATATAATTTTCATTGTCAAGATCAATATTTAACCGTGATTCACAAACGTTTCCTAGGAAAACTCGTACTACCTTATCTCAGAGTTGCTTAATTGTAGGTCTCATGAGCAAATGTCTGTGGACATGGTGGAACATATTGTTGATCAGCATCATATTGAAATGGACTCTGAGATGGTGAAAAGAATTAAGGTGGGCTAACAACTACAATTGTTTTACCCTCTCTTTTCTTCATGCAAGTTTCTATCATCTGTTATTTAAAACTTTTACTTTCAAGGAAGTCTAGACTTCTTGTTCTCTTGATACTGCATTTTTTGTGCCTTGACAGAAAAAAATGAATTCAGAGAACTAACTAATAATATCCTTATTGTGTCATTTTTTGTGTCATGTCTTAATTATTGAGTTGTTATTTTTGCTCAAAGATTGCATTCATTCATTTTTCTCTCTCTTCTTATCAACAACACATTTTTCAATAAAACAATAATACACATAAACCTAAAAACTTTTCCTCCTAGTTAAAAATGAGTAGAAGAATGATAATGAAAATTTTAATATGACTTATGTGTATACCACATGACAATATTGATGGTTAAAGTAGTTTGCATTCTCTTTATTGATAAAGCAAATCTATGTTGCCATCAGAAATTTTTACCTCAAAATGCACCATTCTGGTTAGATGCCATGTCAAGAAGTATGCGAGTGCCACCAATACTTAAGTCAGTTTTGGGATTATTATCATGCATGTATTCGCTTTCAAATGTAAAGTTCTGTTGCCTGTAAGATTATTAATTCCAAGTTGAAACAAAATGGATGTTGTTATAAAATAAGATTAGTTTCTGTTTTCTAGATTTTATCCTTTTTCAAATATGCTTTCATGCTAGCATGTTTTGACAGGTTTCCATCGGGTGATGACAGTACTTTTTTTTTTTTTTTAGCCATTTATCTTGAGATAAAAGAATTTACTTATAGAAATAGCATTGGACTCTTCCTTTCAACTAAACACTATACTCCAAACGTGTGAGTTTTTATCATTTTTTCTATTTTCATTTGACCCGTAACTCATTGCCAGGAAATGATACTTGCAAGTTCCAAGTTTGCAATGGACAAAGTAAGTCTTGTTCTCATATTTACTTAGTTATGATGTGTGTTATGTCATTTGATATGTGTAAATTGCATACTTAAAATACAGTGGTATCTCTTTTGTTCTTTTAACTTTTATGGTCACATCAAAGCTTTATACTATTTGACATGTTTATATTTTCTCTTTTTCAAGAGTGCAACGGAAAAGTATTTTCTGTATGATATTGTGGCGAATGGTCGAAATGGAATTGATGTTGACAAGTTAGTAACTGCGATGCTGGGAACCAGTTTTCTTATTTGAATGTCGTGTTTTTTCCTTCTCTCCCCTCTTCTTTGTCTCCCTTTTACTGCTTACAAGTACATAAATTGTTCAGGTTTGATTACATTGTTCGTGATTCCCGAGCATGTGGTCTTGGTTGCAATTTCCAGTTTCAGAGGTGGTTGTTAGATCTTATTCAAAATTCGAACACATGCACAAGTTCAAAGGTTTATAAACAAGTTGGGTGAAGATAATTACAGAATATTAATAGATTTACTGCAGGATTTTTTTTTACTGTCAGGTTGATGGAATCAATGAGAGTCAAGGGGGACGAGATATGCTACCGGGCAAAAGATTGTTAGTAACAATATATGATAAAATTGAAAGTAGATTTGTATTTTTTTTATTTTTTATTTTTTATTTTTTATCACGTGTATCTGAATGTATGATTGCAGATTTGAACATCCACAAGCTATTTTCCTCTCGAGCAGATCTGTTCAGGACAGTTTATACTCATGCGAAGGTGAAGGTGTGGACTACTTTCCCTTTTTAAACACGGACTAAGGTCAATACGAGTTACCTCAGGTTTTCTTTTATGTATGAAGGCAGTCATTAAGTTTTTTAACGTTTCTCAGGCAATAGACCTAATGGTTGTAGATGCCTTAGTGGGTGCAAATGATAAGCTACAAATATCATCACGTATACAGGATCCTTCACAATATTGGGAGGTTTGGGCGCTCTTGTAAATTTTTAATATCCTTTTTTGTACCTCAGTACTGATAGGCTTTGGTATTTTTCGGTGTAGTTGGATGACACTATAATCAAAACTATTCAGACATCTACAGACGAAGAACTAAAGGAATCTCGAGATCTGATACTTCGCATTTTCCGAAGAGATTTATATCAGGTTTGCTTTAAGTCACTTGTATGTACAGTTTAAGTTCCACTCTCAAAAGTTTCAACTCTATCCATTTAATTGTTCTTGTAAATAATTGAGTTAGATGCTACTGTTTTTGCAGTTTTGTAACGAGTATATTGTTCCCAAGGACAAACTGGAAAATTTTAAGAATGTCACTGCACAAGATATTATTTGTTCACAGGTACTTTAACACGTACCGATTATACATTTTATATATCTACACAAGTTTCTTTGCTAGTTGCTTAATTTTCATATGGAAAAAAAAGTAACTTTTTGTTCATATAGAAAAGCGGCGGAGTGACCCTTAGAGAAGAGGATGTTGTTGTGAGCAATGTCAGGATAGACTTGACTCGTGGGAGGAATAATCCACTTGAAAGGTGCATATCGATGGAAGCTCTTTAACTGAATTAAACTGACTTTCCGATTATCTCACAACATGCAGGATTAGTGATGTTTTCATCCGACTATATTAATTATTGGTTATTTCTCGTTCTTTGGATGTGTTCCCCCCTTCCAGAATCAAGTTCTTCAAGGTATGCTTTCCACTTTCCCAATTTCAACTGCCACGAGTTCCAAAACTTTTCAGATTTTCCCTAGTTTTCTGTAAATATCAACAGCTATACTGTATGTTCAGGATTATGAGAGCGAAGAGAAATTCTCTATATCTGATAGTAGCGTCAGCCATTTGCTTCCAACATATTACCAAGACATGATTGTGCGGGTGTACTCCAAAAAGCGTGAACTGGTCTCTGGATTCTCTCTTCAAAATGTTATCTACCAAACATTTCCGTATTTATGTGCTCACCTATACCCACTGTCTATGTACATGTAGGTTGGACAGATTTCTGAGGCTTTTGAGAATTTTCAACTGAATACTTATGGGATCAAAGCGCAGGTACATGACACACCAGAGAAGAAGAAACGGCAAATTTGATGCATACAATTTGGCTCGTTTTCTCTCCTCTTTTCCATCATATCCACCATGTCTTATGAATGATATTACACTAAACAAGCAGAACGGTAGAACCTCATCTTGAAACGTTTGTATGGAGCTAAATATATGGAATACATGATGAGACTATCTACTAATATTTTAAAATTGTACTTAATTTGTCCAGAGCTGAGACTATATGTAGTTATGGAGAAAGATGCAATTGTAAACGTAGATTTTCATTATCGAGGGTATTTCTGAAAGTAGAACACATGAACCCATAAATCCAATTACGTATAAACTCTGTAAAAAAGACTACTAGTGGACAATAATTTTGCAATCCAATTTTTCCATGAACTTAAGAAGAATTCGTGTTTACAATAGAAGTTGCACAAATATGTGACTGATCATTGAATACAAGTACACCTATTTTTTGTTGTAATGAATGAAATAGATTGTTAAACATGAAATCCGCATGCTAGAAGTCTTGAAAACATTACTGACTGGAAAATAGAGGAAAATGCAAGTTGTGTTGAACCAACATGATAGAATTACTGGAACACAATGAATTATACTATAAAGATCTTCTTCTACCCCGCAATCTTGTAGCTCGGGTTGGCAAGATTATCTAGGCCAGACACTACTTGTATCGACTCTATAACATCTCCAACCTTTAGGTCAGCCAAAAAATCCTCATTTTCTGTCACGTAACCGAACACCGCATATCGACCATCCAATATGTTGGCATTGCTAGGAGTTAGTTCGCTTTCTTTTAATAGCCAAAATACCTGGCTCGAAGCTGAATTGTTGTCAAATTCCTGTCGTCATTAAAATTAATTGACTCAGAGAAGATAGTAGCTGTCAAATTAAGTGAATTATGTGTAAAAACAATTCTTTATGTTCAGACTTCTCACCTCTCTGGCCATCGCCATAGTTCCAAATGCATTAAATGGAAGCTTCGTTTGAGCCTTGTATAGACCAAGGTCCTGTCCAAGAACACACAACTTAGCATCAAACTGCCAGAGGAGTCTCAAAAGGGGACGTTTGTCTCAAAACTTACTTCCAGAGTTTCTCCATAAAAGGGTGCCTTTTCTCCATTCGCCATAATCTCCAGAGGAATAGTACGAGTTTTCTCTGTGCTGGGATCAATAAAGCCCTCAGCAGGACCTTCAGGATCTCCTGTTTGAACTACAAAGCCATCCGCTGCAAAAAAAACAACAGGAGTATCTATAAGCTTCAGCAAATTAGAACAGGCTCACTTCAATTATTATGTGCAGCCTTACCTCTTTGAATCTCCATGCTGTCATAGAAATGTCTTTCCACTAAATCGACAAAATTTCCAGCAGTTACAGGGGCATTGTAACCATCCAAAACAATACGGAATACACATTCATTCAAGTTAGGATTGTCTTTCACCTTGACCTTCATGTCCACTGTCGCTCTTCCCTTTAGCAATGGCATATTTCTATATTCTTCAGGCACTTCAAATGGAAAGCCGTCCACCATATCCTCTTCAACACTGCAGAAATCCAATGCCCCAGGAAGATCTCAGCTGCAGTCAATGACCAGGGTTTAAATGAGACGAGCATACTTTAGGAAGACCAACTTTTTCAAGTTCTTCCCATTTTGTAGGCCTCAAGGAGAATTTGGTAGAAATCAAGCAAGATTATTGTCTTCAGTGATTTCCAAAAGGATTAGAAGCTTATTCTTTAAAATCACATTCTCATTATAGAAAATTTCCCATACCCTCAGAGGAACCAAATCCCATAAATAAGAGTACCCATCAAAGCAATTTACATGTGATATGATTTGAACGATGTGGTGAAGACTAAGAACCACTAGGAACCTGGTAATCTAGAAAAATGCTAAATGTGCAATATACATGTGATAAGCATTCATCACATGAAAGTCTGTAGAGATCAAGTCTTAGAAACTGTCAACTCCTACTTTAGCAAAATACACAGAAACATTGTCCTACCAGTATTTTCAGACTGAAAACCAGAATATAATCATTCTCATTTTGGTCAGCAAAAGTTGTTTCTGATCTCCATTGGAGTTTTTTGTGCTCTCAGATGAATCATATATGGGAAAAAAACCACTTCAGCTCTTTAGTATGAAACTAAGGCACACATTGTGACAGCGTGCACATGAAAAATTAAGAAACAACAATTTCGTGCACTCACCCTCCGACATAATTAAGCAATTCCTTCTGCTTAGGAGCAACAGCTTCCCGATTCTTATCCTCCACAATTTTTTGAAGCTCATCTAGTCCGGTTTCCAGTTTGTTAAGCAATTCAATTCCATTGTCAACCTTCGACTTTGCCAAACCTCCAACAATCAAGGTTCTACCTTGTTTGAGAGCCCTTGATGCCTGTCTAACATTCTACAGCTCATTGGAAAAGCCAAAGCAAAACTGGATCAACACATTGTAAAAACTCTTCGACACATCACATATATACAAATATCGATAAGCAACATAAATTTGAATATGCAAAATTATACTAAAAAGAAGAATAGGGGATTACTCTTTCGATAGAATCAAGGGCCTTCACACCAGCAACCTTGAGACTATCAGTAATATCTTCGAGCGGCTTTTGAACCTCCCGAATAGCCTTATTGTCAATCGGCAATGCGTACCTCAACAATGCCCCTGGATCCTTTATTGGCGGCCCAGAAATCAAAACTGAAACATCAGGCAATGCTGGAGCAATTGCATTTGCCATTGCATCTCCTGCTCCTCCCAATGCTGGGACTCCAGTTATCAACCCAACCGCCAATGCTATAGAAATTGCACATTCCTTTATTGAAGACCTCCAATTTCTCTGTTCAAATCGTAATTTTCATCAAACACCCAGATTTGACTTTTACTTAAGTTCTAATAGCAGTGTTTACAAAAAAAGCAGCAATTCAATTCCCAAAAACTCAAACGTGGTTGATTTCCAAAAAGTAATACTCTCGACACATTATAAACACAAAAAGTTAACAATAAATTTCTGGGTCGATTGAAGAGCTTGCCTGTTCATATTGAGGCTGAGACGGAGGCGTATTTTGAGATGTACATTGAAGTTTAAATTGCTGAGAGGAAGCATAATTGATGCTTTTCGACTGTAGTTTATGCTTAAAAAGTTTATGGGTAGTTGTCAATTGTAGAGAAGAATAGTGATGGCACGAAATTAAGGCTGCCATTGACGATAATTTCTTATAGTTTTAGCAAAATAGTGGCGACATTACGATCTTGAAAGAAGCCAAAGAGGAACGGTACAAATGGGAACAAAAGTAGAAAGGAGGAAAATGAGGGTGTGGCGAGAGAAGGATTGGGGAGATAAGGTTTTGTGGGGAATTGAAAAATCTAATTCCTAATCCTGAGAGGTAGGTGGAGAATTGAAGATGATGGATGCTTGAAGAAAATCTCATATTCAGGATAAGATGAACTTATGCAAGCTTCAAAATTTTGGTCCGGGCTTTAGATTTCTAATTGGCCTGTTGAGCCACACTCCGTTTCCTTTAGGTTAAATAAATGGGGGTACTTATACAAATACCATATATTTTGGGGGTAACTTTGAAAAAAAATGTAAACTTTGATTAAATGAAAAATAGCTAAAATTGAACGTATATTTTACACTCAAGCATATTGCATGATAGTTTGTCAAAAATCATCCCAACAATCTCGAAAAATCAGAGGAAAATCGAAAGGAAAAAAAGAAAGAATGTGTGTTCGGCACACCCTCTCTGGCAATGCAGCTTGGTTATCTTCCACAAATCAAGCACAAACAAGACCAAGATTGCTTCAACTACCATTCTTCAAAACTCTCTTTCCCAAATCTAAAAATATCCAAAAAAAATTTACAGGTTTTTGATGGTTTGGATTTCTCTTTAATTAGTTCGCCAATTCTGTAATTTTAAGATTGTTTAATGCTCTCTTTACATAGATTTTGAAAACAATAGTTGTAATTATCAATTTTGAGTTGATTAAACTCCCACTTACATATTCTAATCATCTTATTGCATTGTCTATGTCACTTTTCTTTGAATTTCGTGATTAGTTTAGTTTGAATCATAGAATGTAAATAATTGGCATTCATGGGGTTTCTTTTTCGATGATTTTACTATTGTAAATTTGTAACTGAAAAAATATTTGGAAATAACATTGTTGATTTTTGAGAGGGAATGGATTGTTTTAAAACATATGAAAAATAAAATTTTAAATCAATTAAATTGATGCATACAAGGTGTTTAAGAAAAAATGAATGTGAAAATGTGACAATCTGTCATTTTTCTATATAAAAGTCACAATATTTCATTAAAGTAATTAACTAGATACAATTAGTTGTAGCAATGGGCCGAGCTCGTGGCTCGTCTGCCACGAGCCGAGCGGGTGCTCGGCTCATGGCATTTTGGTTGAGCTCGGCTGGTGCCTGAGCTCGCCCAAGAGGAGCCGAACGGCTCGGCTCGCCGATTCGATTTATATATATATATAACATTATAAATTTAT